>CAJVRM010000484.1:6805-26079 GCA_911693285.1 Hymenoscyphus albidus | reverse complement strand
GTTGTCTACCGTAGCTGGATTTTCCATGGTTGTGAGAGTTCTGAGATGAGGGGAGTTGAGGATGCTTATGTTGACGGTTTCCCTGAAGAGCTTCCAGTCCGCTATTTTTGTGTTGTATTGTGCCTGGTGTAGCGTGTTGTTGACCCAGTCTCTATTCTTTCCGTAGAGATGAATTTACAGGCCCCAGTGGTCTGAGGCGATGGCGTTATTGATTCCAAAGCTTTGGACATGGTCACTTACTTCTTGTGATACTAGTGCAAGGTCGAGCACAGAGGGAGTGGTAGAGTTTTGTCTGAAAAAGGTTATTTCGCCTGGCTTGTTAAGGAGGCTGAGGCTATTGTCTTCTATCCACTCTGCTAGCTCTTCGGCCTCTTGGTTAGGGGTATCAATGGCAGGGTTCCACCATGGATGGTGTGAGTTAAAGTCTCCCATGACTATTGTATTATTTCTAATATTGTAGTTTTGTAGATGTCTTTGGAACGTTCTTTTCTTGTGCTCTCCCTGGTCTTTCTGGTTGTAGATGTTGACTACTTGTATTGATTCTTCTCCTTCAGTAATGTCGATAAACTGGATATTGGTGTCGCTGGGTGACTCTCTTGAGAGGCTGACTGAGGGTTTGAAGGTTTTTGCGATATAGGTAATTGTTCGAGGCCTTTTGCTGGACAAGTGGTTTGGGAGAATTTGCGTAAAACTGCCATGTGCTGTTGAGGTGACAGCTATGTAATTTTGTCTGTTTCGTACGTTGTGAAACCATGGTTCTTGGAAGAGTACAATGTCTGCTTTGACTTGGACAGCTATTTCTAGCGCGTTTTCCATGGCTTCTGATGTAGTGTTGGCATTAAAAGAGATGATTTTGATCGGGCTTTCTATCATTAGGATTCTGTGATAGCATCGGTGGTAGTGTGTACGCAGGCTCCGCCTTGAGCTTCGCACTGACGACATTTGTGTTGCGAGCTTTGGTGTTGTTGGGAGCAGAATTTACACTTTGGAGGGTTTTCACAGTATTTAAGAGGGTGCCCGTCTTCCTGGCATCTAGTACACTGCATTTTCCTCGACGTGTTCCGGAGGTGCTCAACTCTAGCGCTGATTCCTGCAAGGTTAAGTCTGTTTCTTTGTGCTCTGTTTGCTTGGCTTTCTTCCTTGAAAGCTACAACGATTGATCCTTGGTGTTGTAGGCCGCTATCTCGTTTATCTTTTGAGGTAAGCCAGTGAGGGATGTCGTCGATTTCTAGGTTGAGGCTCTTATTAAAAGTGAGGATCTCATCTTTGAGTTGTGCTAGGCCAGCGAGAGAGTTGAATTCTTTAATTGGGATGCCGTGGATTACTACTTGGTATTTGATAGCGTCGACTCTTGCTTCTTTGAATTTGAGTACCTTTTGGATAGCTCCGATTCTGTCAAGCAGGAATTTAGCATTGTATTCTTCTGCTGCTGTTGTGAGAGGCCAGACCTTGAACAACTCAAAGGTGAGGTTTCGAATATTCAATTAAGAAGTGCGTGAAGACTACATACATGTGAGCTCTTCCTCTATATATAGAGAGAGGAAGAGTCTCTGGAATATTCCAGGAAGCTGCCTAACGAATACATGATGTCAAAAGAATAGAACAGATAAGTATGGAACAGCAGAGACTTGCTTGGCAGTGGGGGAATGGCCAGTGCTGAGCGGGGACTTTGGTCAGTGCTTAGCGAGGGCATGGCCCGATCCTCCATCATGGGTTTCAACCCTCACAATAACACTCGGTTCATATTCGTCTTCCCTTCAATAACAACAGTAACTTAAGTCACCAGTAAAGAACTATAATTAAAGTAACCAGACTTGGGCGCCGATATGATATTCATCGGATTATCACGATTTTGTGGGTTGTAAGAAACTACTCAACAACTCGAGTAGTACTCGAGTAGTTTACCATAAATAGTAAGTAAAGGATCTCCTGAATGTCGCATAGGTACATCTTAGGTTTTTGGGTTCGCGATACCCACTTTGAGTCTTTGTACTTTACGATACTACTCCTTAACTGGTGCGGA
Organism: Hymenoscyphus albidus; assembly: GCA_911693285.1. Classification (NCBI taxonomy): domain Eukaryota; kingdom Fungi; phylum Ascomycota; class Leotiomycetes; order Helotiales; family Helotiaceae; genus Hymenoscyphus; species Hymenoscyphus albidus. Next base: position 24,056 of record CAJVRM010000484.1, on the reverse strand, counting down.
GCAAGTCGGACCAAGCCCCGTTGAATCGACTGAATTTAACACTTATATCTTTATAGCGTAGGGGTTGAGCGCATGGGAGTACTACCGAGTGCATAATGTGGCCCGTGCGCCGCCGCCCTGCGCGCCTGTATGCGGCTCTGTAGGGCACTTTTCCGCACCGTCCCGGAACCGTCCGAGAACCGTCCGAGAACCGTCCGAGAACCGTCCTACGACTATCTAGCGACTATTTAGAAATTAGACTATTAATATAAAAGATAGTTATAAATAGTCTTGAGACTATTCTATATCTAAATAGTTATAAATTTTAGACTATTTATCTTTTAAATAATCTTATATTATGTCACGAATCACGTGTTAGCATGTGAAGAGTGAAGACCAGGCGGCGTCCTGACAGGTTAAGCACTATCATGCTCTTATAGCGAATAGGGATCGGCTAGACTAGCTAAGCGATCCAAGGATTTCATTTGTATGTAGTCATGTGATGGATCTTGGGATCTTGAGGATCCCAAGATCCAGGCAAAGGATCTGGGGGATCCCCAGATCCACGGGGACGAAGGTTCTATATAAGACTGGCACGTCTGCCATTAGATAGGAGCTTCGTGCTCAGCTTAATTATCAATCTTATCATATTAGTTTGACATCTTTGATACAAGTAACGAGTTCACTTCCAAGTGAACAACCCGATAGTCTTCTTCTTATCATAGCATACCAACCAGCGAACACCCAGCCAAGTTTAGTTAGCCAGTTTGAGTATTCGTTACATATTAGTTTAAAATCTGAAATAGTTTTTATGATAAATAATTTAAGTTAGTTATAAATTAAAATAGTTTTATAATTTTAAATTATCTAGAAATAGTTTTATAATAGTTTTAATTTTAGGAACTATTCTATAACTACCTATCTAAAAAACTCGGCTTTCCCCTCTAAGGTACCTGAAACTAGTCTGTTTTTCTAGTAAACTAGGCTAAATTTAAGAGGGTTTAGAGGTAAATTTAGAAACACGTTAAACAATACTAAGAATAGTCGCTCCGCCTACTAGTATAAGTATTTACCTGAGTTGCTTACCACTAATACAGGTGACTAAGAGGGGAAGAGAGGGTGGGCTGTTGCATTCACAGTTCTCTATATCTGTGCCCTTATTATCGACAACATATCTATCACTAGGTAGCGAAGAATCTGATATTGTATTATTTACATATTTCCGATACTATATATCGGAGACCCCCGGATATTGTATCGATGTGCAGCAGCGTAGCTAAAAGATGAGGCATGGAATGGAAACTACCCAATACTGTGGTAAACCAGTTTTTTCTTCTGGGTCAGGAACATATTTGTCAATGTTGATCAATGTCATGGAAACCCCCACCACCAGTTGACACTGGTTTACCAGGGAATATTCACGAAGCTGAGACTTGGTAGAAAACTACCGAATGCTTTTCATGACTTAGGGTTTAGTCCGTAGTGTCAAGGCAACAACAATCACATTCCTAGCCCCCCTCTCACCTCCAAGACACCACCACTCCGGGCAACCACCTGAGCCAGTGCACATCTCGAAAAACAGAAGGAGCTCAAGATCACCAACTTCCCACGTGGTATAAAAAATGAGAATGCGTAAAGGACCGAACACGAACCCCAAAAACTTCCAAACCCTTCCAAAAAGCACTCCCCTCCAATTTACCCAACCGTTTCAAAACGCGATCATAACAAGCACTTGCATCATTCCCCATTCCACAAGATTCTGCAGCGTAGTTGGAAAAATCAAGTCGTATCAAGTAAGAGCATATAATCTCGAGATGTCGACGAGAGTAAAGAATCAGGTCAGGCACAAGAGATTCGAAGAATATTACTTCTCCATCTCTCACCCATTTTCCACATTTCCGATTCGCCCACAGTACCTTTCAAGATGTACTCCACACTCTTCATTGTTTCTTTGGCCTCTTACGGCTTGGCTATCCCACTTCTACCTCCAATTGCTGGCGCGGGCGCTGCTGCGAATGCTGGAGGAAGCATCAAAGGTGTTCCTGTTATAGACCGAATTCTTCCTGCAGGAACGACAGTAGGTAAGTAGTCGATTTGCACGAAAATTCCACCAGAGCCACATGACATTCATGTCCTTAGGGATGAAAGTATCGCTAATCTCTCTTTGCAGGATTTTCAACCGAAATCTCAATTCCAACGGACCTCGCACGTATCGGAAGACCATTGGGTGAGTTTCCGAGATAACTCTATCATTTCAATTCTTTTCAAGGGCGTCTCGGCTATCAAAGAACGTGGCTGATATATAATAGACCCAGCTCTCCCAACAGGCCTTCCATTGTCGCTTCCAACTGGCCTCCCCATAGCTCTTCCAACGGGTCTCCCAACTGGCCTCCCCTTAGCTCTCCCGGCTACTCTCCCTCTCGGTAGATCCGCACCCGCACCAGCACCCGCGCCGGTACGCCAAGGGCGAGTTGCAAGCCCCAACACAGCGGGTAAGTGACCCAACTATCCCATTACTTCTTACCATACTTCTGACACGGATCTAGTCGCCGATGCCCCAATTCAACCAATGACGGACGCAATTGGAAGTTTCGCCGCTACTCTACAAACAGTCAGGGACCTTCTGAATCAACTTTTGGTAGCCACCACTGTCGTTGACATCCTACGCCTGGCAAACCAAGCAAAGGCAGCTATCGAAGCAGGCCTTGCTGCACAAGTCACTCTTGGGGGTATCACTGCTAGGGCTGGAATTGGAGCGAGTGCTCACATCGGAAAACGAGCCTTGCCAGCGGTTCCAGCACAGGATGTTCTCCAAGCAGTTTTGGGTGGGATCGTGGCAATCATCGCCAATCCAAATCCAGCTACCGTCAGAGCCAGAGTTGAAGTTTTGATTAGTGCTTTGTAAGAAGAGTTGCGGGAAAAGTTTGACGGGTCTTTTGCTAATCAGAATATAGGCAAACACAGGTCTTACCAGCTGCGGGTGAGCTGATTGGCGGTGCCATAGGTGTTGTGCTCGGTCTCGGAGGCAGTGTTCTTAACATTTTAGGCGGCGGTGGTGCTGGGGGACTTGGAGGTTTAACTGGTGCTGCGGGGGGTCTCACCGGCGCAGCTGGAGGCCTAGGAGGTCTTACAAACACCGCTGGAGGTTTGACTGGCGCTGCTGGAGGTTTGACTGGCGCTGCTGGAGGTTTGACTGGCGCTGCTGGAGGGTTGACTGGCGCTGCTGGAGGTTTGACTGGCGCTGCTGGAGGTTTGACTGGCGCTAATGGAGGCCTCACTGGCGCTGCCGGTGGACTTGGTGGCCTCACAAACACTGCTGGAGGGTTGACTGGCGCTGCCGGCGGACTTGGAGGTCTCGCAGGTGGGTTGGGAGGCCTCGGTGGCAAAGGAAAATAAAGTAACTGTTTAACGACAACTTGGGTATTTCCTAAAGTGGGAGAACGGCGAGTGAAGGACAAAGGCTTTCGGGAAGTGGAGGTATTTTTTCGTTCCAAAGAATAGTGTAGTTTTGCTTTAGGTAGCGTGAGTATTGATTACTTTGACTTTCATTGATCTTCGCTTATGTTGCTCCCAATTCCCTGGTGTTAGGCGCTACCCAGGTCATCAATCCTCCATTGATCCAATCCTCAGAACACGCCGTAGTTTCGAACTCCTCGGCCTCGGTTCTTTGGCGTATCTTATGATAGTTTCGATGTCCTTCAATTGCTTCATTCAGGCTCCTTCTCCTTCACTTCCTCCACCTCCATATCTGCATCATCTCCCTCCTTCGCAACCGCTTCAGTCTTTGCTCCCTTCTTCGCAACGGGAAGTCCTTGCTCTCTCATCAATGCCGCTGTTCTTCTAGCAGCCTTGCGCCGTTCATTCCTCGATTTGTTCTTTGCGATTCCTTTGGGGGTAGCTGGGGTGTTCACGACTGCTACTTTTGGCTTTTTCGCAGGCTTGCGCATATCGCGGAAAGCGGCTTCTTGTGACTTCATGATTGCTGTACGTGGGACGTATTTGCTTGAATGGAGGTGCAATTGGCGTGGGTTGGAGGACTTTTGGCGGGCTGCGGGTTTGCGATGGTCGAGAACTTGAGAACTTGAGTGGGGAGAAAATTTTGACCCTTGCAATCGGGTGATTTATCGGAGCCGCATCCCGAACATACCCCAAAAGGGCCGTTTTCGGTAGTCTAACAAAACTGTATCTGGAGCCCCAAAACATTTATAAAATTCTTGACTTGAAGAGTGGTTATATTCTCCAAAAGAAGTGTTCAGTGTCTCCCCGATCCTTTAACCGCCTTGAAGACCCATTTGTGTCTTGAAGGGCAACACTTTGGACAATGAGCTTGATCAAACCTCTATTACCGAATTCTTCAGCTATGATAGAATACATTCCCCATGCAGCAAAACCGATAGGGTAGAAGCTGATTTCTATCGACATTTCCTCGGCAGTCGGGCAACAATTTGGAGGGTTTCGACGAGTAAACTCCTCGCATGGCTGAACACAGTCAGATTTTGATCTCGTTTGAAAGTCATTATGAAATCCCAAAAACATGCCTTCAGAAAAAAGTCCGTTCATTTGCCCCAAGAAGAGTCCACTATACATCTCGCTTCTTCTTGTTGAATGACAAATGCTCCATTTATTCCCCACCAAAGAAATATTTCGAAGACTTCTCTACCGACTCATGAATAATGTTTGTCATATTCAAGAAATATACAAAAGAGTACATGCTAGAAATGACCATGTCGTGGAAACACTTAATTGCAGGTACCGCTCTCAGCACTTCCCTGGGAATCGCAGACCTTCTGGGGGGTAAAAAAATGGATGTAGTGAGCAGAAATCCTGGGAAGACTTGAAGTTTTCTCTCTCTCATGTGCTTAGTGCTTACATAGTCAACAAATGAAATATCCAGGTCCGTATACGCGATGAGCAGCTGTGAAGCATCGGCGATGGACTTCTTTGTAAATACATCTTGAATGCAGTCCTGAATCTATCATATCAAACCACCATCGTGCAGTTGAAAAGGCGTTTGTTGAAAGTCCATCACTGAAACTATCATAGCTTGTGTACCCTTTATATACAATGGCTCCTACCAATAACGCCAACTACCTTGTCGCTAGAGAAAAGTCAATCAAACTCCAGGAGCTACCATACACCCAACCTGGACCAAATGACACAGTCATAAAGAACGGAGTCGTAGCAATTAACCCACTATCCATATGAGACCGTTTCTACAAAATACAACAAACCTCGTCATTGGCTGAGTCAATCCACCTTTAATTCTAGGTTCCAACGTAGCAGGAGACGTTGTCGAAGTAGAAGAAGCAGTTACAAGATTCAAAATTGGAGACCTAGTCGTAGGCCATGCCGCAGCATTAGACAAACCCGTCATCAAATTCCCCGAAGACTTATTTCAGGAACACGTTGCTCTTCGCACGATTATATACTCCAAGATCATGAATTCTCTCTCGTATTAACTGACGTCTGTAATACATACCCCTATTGTCCACGGCATCGGCTCTTTCTCCAACTGCGTAGATATCTTCAGCACCGTCAAAGGAAGTAAGTATATTGCACGCGCAACAATTGATATGAGAACCCCCGGCAGGAAACTTAGATTTAACTTTTCAAAATGCTTCTTGTGTGGTTTAGAATGTTTGGTCAGACTTTGAGAGCTAAATTCAAGAGTTTCGGTTGGAACTTTATGAATGATAATGTATTGGTGGCAAGTTAAAATGATGTTGGCAAGGCGATCTTGAAGACTTTCTGCTGACTCATTTGATAATGGTCTATTGAAACCTGCACCAGAACTTCGGATTTTGGGGAGAGGCCTAGAATGTGTGCAAGAGGTTAGGGAGTTGTAGCGAAAGGGGCTTTCTCCGAGGAAGATGGTGTAAAACTTGTGAAAAAAAAAAAGATAGGATTTAAAGAGTTTCCTTGGCTTTAGATGTATAAAGAGAATAAGAAACAATTTAATTAGGTGCGGATATAAATTAATCAAGTATCTTCAATATAGGGTTCGGCGTTCTTTGTTCCTTAGCAAAAGTGGAGGTTTTAGGATAGAACAGTAATGAAGTGAAAGAGTAGACGTCGATACAGAGCATTGATAACTGCAAGTAGTGAGTAACGCTTTTACTGAGCAGGATTGCGATGTGCAACAAAACTCTATCGGATAAGTGAATCACTTGAGCAGGGTGAAGAGCTATACTCTTCCCAGTGAATGAAAGCTATACCCAAAGCCAAACAATCCACGCACCGAAACATATACTTTCTGAATGGAGAAGGTATAGAACCTCAAATACCTCTTTTGATATCTTAGAAATGCCATGAACTTCAACATGAGACACCATTATAAAACAACTGAAACTTAAGCTTTGAAAAGTCTATCAGAGTGAAAGATCAAGAGTAAAATAATCTTGAAGACCCATCCTAATAGGCGGGTATGTGTGTTCTTTGAGAGCCTCATAATAATAACTACCGCGATATATTCGCGTGGATAATCACGTGTTAGTTAGGGACTGTAGTAGGTAGGTAGACCACACATCACGATCAATAGATCTTATTGCCGTGGCTTTGGTGTTGTTACGTCTTCTTGCCTTGTAGCCTCTTCCAACAATTTTTGAACTGATTAGATATTGCTTTTGTATAAGTCCGCAAACAACATAGCACCTTGGAGCCATTGATATTTTCTTCGCCGTAACTCAGAGTAAATGCCGTATACCCTACACGTGATTCCGGATTATTTTTCCTTAGATCTTCATACATACACCTCAGATACCTCTATGTCCTAGACCCTATATTGTATTGTCCTATACACGTGGAACCTTGTAACAACCTTCTTTTAGTCAACAGGTTGAACTTTCTTGGCAGCGTTCGGCTAATTAGCCAATTAGGCGAATGCCAAAAGGGGGACGAGAATTTGTCATGCCAAGCGTTTACAACACGTGCCATGAAACTCATTACCAACAGCCCGGGAGCCAACCAAAAAGTATTGTATCGACACATACGAGCATGTGAGCATTGTACATAAGCAAGTTGGTACGCGAATGTGGTATTCTTGACACCAGAGTGTAAGGTGTTTGCTTCTGTCGCGGTTTGCACCCTGCTTTCACCACACAAGTTATCTAAATTCAGTAATTTTCTGGAGCGAGTCTTTTCTTTTTCCGGGTACGAGGTTATTTAGGAGAGGAAATGGGGTGGTGTTTAACCTCACACTCTAGAGACAGCCACATTCCGCTTCACATTATCCCTTACTCTTTAAATTCTCACTTACTGGTAGGCAGATCGCTTAATTTGGTGAAAAAAAGATTACAGGTCGCTTATTATACCTAAGCGAGCACTGTTAAGATCAACCATCTGCTTCTATTCTTCTCATCCCTTCAACCATACTTGGCCTTGTATTTTTCTTGCCGTACTTTCGTGACTTTCCAAGCACCTCTGATCTTGTCGATCCTTTCAAATCCGCTAGTCTTCTCTCGTTATTGCCTAGGCTGTATATTGTCTTTCTGATCTCCACATTTTGTGTTCTAGGCAAGACGAGGTTGAATGAATATACTTGAAAAGATCATGACGAAATATCTAGGACTAAAGATATCGGCAACTCAAATGCCACCTGTTCAATGACTTCTTGACAAGAAATGCAACTCACGTGCCGCGTTTTCAGGTGCTATGTGTTTCCAGTATTTATATGGTGAAAATAAAATGAATGCCTGTGCAATCCTCCAAGAGAAATAGTATTTTGCCCTTGGGAAAGTAGGCATTACCGTTTGTGCCGTAATGTAGAAGCACTTCAGTCGGTATAGTTCCGATGGATTTTCAATCACTTCCTGATACTGATACAATGGGAAGTCAAACATTCTAGTCCTTCTACTAGACCATTCTCTACTTTGCTCCTGGGCGTTTTGTTCCAACTAGTCAGTCTGCATTGCGACTCTGCAACNCTGATACAATGGGAAGTCAAACATTCTAGTCCTTCTACTAGACCATTCTCTACTTTGCTCCTGGGCGTTTTGTTCCAACTAGTCAGTCTGCATTGCGACTCTGCAACCCACCCTCCCTCCCCCTATCTCTCGGGGATAAAATTACTTAAGGTAGCATGTCATAGACTGTTTGACCTTCTTAATATGTGCGTAGCTGATGTTTTATGTATGTCTTCATCCAACGATCAAATATCTAAGCGAAAATTCACTGTTTGTAACGGCATTATGTACTGTACTGTACATCTAAATTTTATTAAACTTCGACCAACGCACTAATTCTTGTTTCACTTCCGAGATGATTTGGATATCACTTCTTCTATTACTACACATGTTCCCCTTCTCTGATTAAAGCTACACTTATCTAAGTTATCATTCCGTAATTTAGCAAGTAACACACAATACGGAGGTACAGCGGTTAAGTATTGTTACCCCTGTACCCCTGTCACTTAACTTCAAGGGTTTGTGATATAACAGCAACCAAATAAAAATGGCTCAAAAAAGAGAAGATAATAGATTAGTATTTAAGAATAATACTAGTTTTGAAACGAAGTTTTTCGAGTATAGTTTGCTCAAGTAATTGTAAGTTGAAAAAAACGTGACAGGGGTACAGGGGTGACAATACTTAACCGCTGCACCTCCGTATACGATCTACTCATTATTCCAATTCATAGCACATATAAGAAGTTTTATTTTCAAAGTTTTTGGTCAAATCTTTTCCAATTAGTTCAAGGGTCTCAGGACAGAGTATTTATTACATTTTTTCGCAGGGAGAGAATAGATCTGTAAGTAGAAGGAACTATTCGACGAACTAAAAGCACCCTCGTTTATTCAATACGGGGTTCATGACGTGAGTTCTACTTACTATTAAAGGGTGAAGTTAATCTTATATACAGGGTCTAGTTACACCGAGCTGGTCTAGCAATTGACCGCCCATCTATAATCCTCATTAAATCCGTTCTAATGTCTATTGCAGAATGTATCAATTACTTACTACACAGACTAAATCTAGTTTTTTCTTGTGTTCCGTTTTGCGATAATGCCTTAATATATAGAAAACAACCTATGCCCGCACTTCAAGCACGAACCCCGAGATTAATAATTCGAACGAGACCACAACTCTCAAAATCTAAATGTTACCTAAGGTATACATACCAAGCTCGAACAATTTCAAAACGCATGTGAAATGTAAAGTACATGTATATACTTGGCTTACATGGTGTATTTGTTATGCGAAGTGTATGTATCTAAGGTGGAAGCATATTTCGACAAGTGCAAAAGTGTATGCAATAATGCAAACTCTCTTCGCATATTCGTTTGAAGATTCGATTCTAGAAATGTATGTATAGAGGGTATAAAGCCCAAATCCCAAGTCATTCGCATCTTTGTTATATATATATATCTACTCCTAGATCTGTCGGTTCTGTGTATGGCCCTTACCACGCTTCCCGTCTATAGTGCTTCCCCTTGAATTCCGCTAATGTGCCCCCAGGGTCTGTCTTATATTGTGTCCCCTGATCGTTCTGCTTATAGTATTATAATTGATATCAAATGAAATTTAGCCAGCTTATAGGCTTGGCTCAAAGGCAGAGCAGGGACAGGTTATGTTACAGAACGTGCTGGAGTTTACCCCCTTTCTTGCTTTAGCGAGACTCTCCCTGTACTTTCCACATGGATTCATATGAGCCACGCTAGTCATGTCAGGAAGACGCTAGCCTTATTCAGGAAGGATCTATAGTACAGGAGAGCTCCTATATTTGAGTACTCCATTTCCCCTTAGCTAGCTTCTTTTTATCTATCCACTTTTCACACAGCTTATTCTAATAGTCTCCTGTTTTGTCCTTAACAGTTTAGGGAAGTGAGGTGTATCTAACTATGACATTGGCTAGTGTATTAGACTAGAGCCTTGGGTGCTATAGTATAAACAGAAACATTTGGTGCTGGTCTGATTAAGTAGGTTAGATAGAACCTACCAGTAAATAATGATGGAGTCAGATGTAGGCCAAAAATAGGATATGTATTATAGGAGATGAGGCTATCTACAGTATATGTGGATGAGTGGATACAGGGGTGATCCAAAATTACATGTGAGAATTCCTGTATTCACTCGTCCCTCCCAAAGGGCCAGATCATTCCTATGGGGTACTATAATGCTATACAAATAAGAAATCCATTAACCCATGCTATGAGAATCTAGTCTGAAGATATCCTTATGGACTGACCGTTAAGGAGAAGTCCACTAATCTACTCCAGGAGTATCGTAAAAGTCCCTAATTTTAATAAGAAAAGTGGATATAATATCGTCTAATATCCAGATATCAAGGATATCATCCAATACGCCATTTTTATGTCCAATCTATCCATTTACCTAATATCCCACGGATTCGTCGAAAAGTGCCTCCAATATCGATATGCCGAAATATCGTCATCTGATTTATCCCCCTCCCCCCTTAGAAACAAGAGCAAGCAATTCCATTCCAATAGGCACATGCCGATTTGAGAATAGCGTACAAAACAGAGCAGTAGCAACAGTTGATTCAAGTGATCGAGGGGACTCGGTAGGTACAGGAGACTTGGCAGGTAGGGATTCGCAAGCTGGCAATCGAGGTGATTCGGAAGCACAAATAGGTGTACACTCTATGGGGCATGGCTGATCGATCTGTTGAACAGGAGACTCGTCAGGTGGGGATTCGCAAGCTGACAATTGAGGTGATCCAGGAGGTGCAGATTCAGGCGCTTCAACAGAAACAGGCCATTCAGCAGAAACAGCACAAATAGGTGTAGATTCCATAGGGCATGGCTGATCGGTCTGTTGAACAGGAAATTCGGTAGCAGTAGATTCGACAGGTTCAAAAACTAACAATTGTACGGATTCAGTGGTTTCGACAGGAACAGGCTGAGGGGTGTAATCCTTGTCTATCAAAGTCTCGACATCGAAATTGCTATCGATATTGTCTGGATAGTACATAAAGAACTTCCTCTTGAACAAGCTGAAATCGGTAGCAGATACTTGCATATTGTCGTCATTGTCGTCCAAAATACGCTCGATATCCGGGTCCCTGACTAGAACTCTGCGTAGGTCACCAGTAAATAATGATGGGGTCAAAATCGGGTCAAGAATGGGAGTTGTATTGTAGGATACGAGGCTATCTCCAGTATATGTGGATACGTGGATACAGGTGTGATCTAAAATCACATGTGAGAATTCCAGTATTCACTCGACCTGTCTACGAGTTCCATTAATATTACACGATATATCCACCAAGTAAAACTACATGGAAAAATTATATAGTTCAAGTACTTGTATATAACCTCCTGAACTTGCTAAGAATAAACAAAAGTCAACTATCGATATTACTATTGCACTTGTTATTATATTCGTTTAGTACACTCTGTCTGTAACCTGTAAAAAAGATATATCTAAAATAGAGAACTCTTATACTAAGAATTAGCTTTGCGCTTAACGTAAGCGAAAATTAGTTAAAGGCCCGTGTCTATATTGGTGCTTGGTTAGTATAAATCTATCTAAAAAGATAATTAGAAATTCCTAGAACTATAGAAACTCAGGCCCTACTAATATATAGATGAAATAGGATTAGCGATTATCTCATGATAACATTTATAATTATTTAATATAATTACCGTATTAATTGGATTATAAGATACTATTATTTAAATAAAAAATCCGTCCTACGGCCCATTTGAACCATATCTTATATAACAATTTTGCCCTACTCCTCTCCCAACCTCTATGTTTAACCCCTAACCTCATCTAATCTATCCATTCTTTAAAACCATTCCATTCCCACGATTTAAGTACATTCTTGAAGCAAGAATGGGACGTGAAATGGGTCCTGGAATCATTCCACGAAGAGGCAATAGGGGGGTAAATATGCGGGGTATCTAGGAATAGCTTCAGTTTTTACAAAATTTATAACGTGGTTTATCAGCGAGTCGATCATATCACCGAGTCGATCACTTTTTCTTGGCACAGAACTTTACACCTAAATAAATCAACCACAATATATTAAATTAATTATCGCTCTCTATATCTGACGAACTAGATATATCTATAACTTCTTGACAAGTTCGCGCGTTATGACCAGCTTTTCCACAAGTCCTACAGTGCCGCCTAGAAGGTTGCCCCTCCTTATAACCAACCCCCGCCTCACGCATGTCGCGTCGTACTTGCTCATCTACATCCTCCTGAGCTAACATATCCTGTACATCCTCTACTATAAGTGCCCCTCCTTGGCGGACACGAGTCTTTTTAGCCCTACGGCGTTTACTTAGGGCTTCATTTGCAGCGCGAAGGGTACGGACCTCAGCAGACAAAAGGGTCATCTCATGTGCCATTCGCTCTGTACCCTTTGCTAACGCAGCAACTGTTTGAAAAAGTGGAGTTGGCGAGCTTCCTTGATGACAGGCTATACGATTTCGTACAAGAGTTGATTGTGAAAGGGCTTCAGTTGGGTTGGAAGGGGTCTGGGACACCCAGGGGAGGGAGTTGGCACTACACGTCCGAGGGGGAGTTGGAGTCCGTAACCTTACGTCAAGCTTTGAAAGCACTGCTTGCGGGTTAAATGGTACTAGGCCAGCTCCGCGGAATCCAGACTGACAGTTTAGGACTGTCATTGTTTCCTTGTATGCTGCTGTAAAGGCTAGAAAGAACTCAACCTTTGTAATATGGTTGATATGGGCCTTGATAAACGTCTCAATCTGCCGACCATACGCTCGTTTTAACACACTATAGCACCCAACATCAAGTGGCTGGGTTAGATGGGATGAATGAGGAGGTAGTCCAAGAGTAATAATGTTGTGTTTCGTACAGTAGTCTTGGAACTCAGCCGATTCATGACTCTCGTGCCCATCCAAAACTAGTATTCGATACAGACCCTTTGCACGAGCTGTAGTGTGTTTATCAAAGTGCTTTAACCATTCCAGGCCTGTTTCATTATTTGTCCAACCATTGCTTGTCGGTTTCATAACCCAGTTAGGTGGGAGGCCGCCGTCGGTATACCAGTTGGAGAGATGGTTCTTGCCCTGAACTACCAAGAATGGAGGAATACTCCAGCCCTCCCCATTAATACAGGCAATTGCTGTAGCCCATTCCCGATTGCCTGGCTGAACTGCCTTGCCTCTACCACGTCGGTCTGCACGAGTAACAACCATTCTAGGACAAATAACACCCATCATAAAGCCTGTCTCGTCGAAGTTGTAGAAGTCGGAGTCTGTAACCCCATATTTCGCCCTCATATTCTCTACTAGCCGGAACCATGCGCCTAGCACGTCAGGATCTTCGCATAAGGCCCTCTGGAAGTCGTAAACGCGATTAAAACGCGTCTTAAGGTCTGGTTGTCGTTGTACGAATCGATGGGCCCAGAGCTTGCCGACGCGTCTTCCCCCCCGCGATTCAAGGATAAAATTAGCCATATCTTCTACACCAGCGAGCCGGGGCGCAAATCCTCTGGAATCCATATCCAGTATATACCGAATAATCACTTCCTCTTCTAACTCAGTCAACTTATGACAATTGGCTTGAGAATCTGGGCGGTAGGTTCGGCCAGCCATTCTGTCGGAAAGAGTCGTATATGGTACATTGTAGATCTTTGCCGCAGAGCGTTTGCTTAGTTTTTTGGACGACCGAATAGCCTCGATAGCTAGAGTAATTCGCGCTTCTTGAGTTTGAATTTCCATGGTAAATAGTTGAAGAAAACGTGTGTTGAAGTTTGAGGAGGTAGTGCCAAGGAAAAGTGATCGACTCGGTGATATGATCGACTCGCTGATAAACCACGTTATACCTACTTTCTATTTATGAAGCTTTTATATAATAACGTTATTAAAAATACTTTAGAACCTTATAAATTTATATTATTTTAAAATATAACTTAGTAATAACCGCAAGATATTCTAGCTTTTTTGAGTTTCCATACACACTTGAATTTCAGGATAATGTTAGCTCCCAAAAGAATGTCGTATAATACCATATACAGAGTAGATATATCCCTTCGACGGAGGATTCTAAATTTACGATGGCCTATTTAAGCGGTCGGAACGGTCGGAATAACGCTAGGGCGGACTACGGGGCTTGGCCCGACTTGCTCCGTACTAATTCATTAGTAGTATTGTTAAGGACCGAGACATAAAGTGAGTATCGCAAACTTAAAAAACCCTAGACGTATATACACACCGTTGAAGGGATGTATTATTTCGCTTCATTGTCCACGAATTCCTCCCACAGAAGCCGAGTTTTCTCTGGCATTCTCTTCTAGCTAGAGTACTAGTCATTATTGAAAACCTAATCCAGGCACCTGTGGAAAACTTCTCGTCGAGCATGGAGAAAAATCCGGCTCTCAAGGATATATGCGCGAAACCCCAATAATAGATAGGTATTCAAGTCCCATGTTTTGAAAGAAGCCAGCCGGAGAGGCTCGCAGATGGATTGATGACCAGAGCGAATACTGTCAGTCAAGCACCTGTTTTGATTCTTTTCTTCATACAGGGCTTGTTGGGTTGTTGTCAAAACAAAATTGGACCCCTATGATAGAGTTGTCTTTCTGCTAAGGGAATCGAAAATCTACATCAATCCATATCTCAAGTTACTCTTAAGGCACGATAAATTTTTAGACATGCGCGTTTTTAAGAGACTAGAGAAGAGGGTTTAGATGTATTCTCTTGAGAGGTTATAGCCATCGTAAGATATATGAGTTTCTAGAAGAGAAGGGTATATCGATATCAAGTAGAAGTTAGCTTATTTGTGAGTTGGTCACGATAGGGAGCAGGCATCTTAGCGAGGTCGGTCATGCAGGTCGAGAAAGAATGGCCTCTTTTGGATTAGCCAGTTGGCTTATGAGTTGGAACATTTCCCAGGCATACCAATGATATAAAACCGGCATCGTCCTGCTAACCAGCCCCGATATCCAAATATACCTACCTACCATTGAATCCAGCATCCCTCAATTCTCCAAAAAAAAAGAAAGAATAAAAAGCCACCGTCCCAACCCCATCCCCCAACAGCAAAAACATGTTCGAAGCCTTCGTCCCCCGTCACATCCCCATCCTCCTCCTCTCCACAACCATCATCATCGGCGGCACCCTCCCCCTCTTCAACCCCTCAAAAGCCTGCTGAACCATAGGCTTCCCCCCGCGCATCGCGGTCTCGAAGGCGGCCTGGCCCCCCATGATCGTTGGGTCGGCGCGGACCTCCGCCATGGGCTTGGCGCTCTGGGGGATGTATCTAGGGAACCATTTTGCGGCCATGGACATTTTGTGGCTTTCGATGGGGTGGCTGGCGGTGGTTGATGGGTATGTTTGTTGGAAGGAGGCGGGGGTGAAGACGGGAGTGTTGCGGGTGGGGAGTACGGGGATGGTTGCGTTGTGGGGTTTGTTGGGGATGACTGCTGGGAGGTAGGATGATGGAAGCACTGTAGGGCTGGTATTATTCATGGGGATTTGGGGTTAGAGCTACATGTTTGGGGGATTAGGGAGGGTTGAATTGTTGGACGGGAATAATAACTATATCGTATCATGTGTGTATATACAGTCCCTTGACTTAATTATAGGTACAGAAACGAGGGTTTTATATAAATAATAGTAGTTTATAGTACTTTTTAATTAGTATATATTCCTATGTAAGTAGGCACCTATCTATCCCCAAAACCATCGCCTAATCCCATTATCCCAGTCTTGAAATTCAAATCATATTATTCCTAACTATCCCCATCCCCCTCCATATCTCTATCTCAATCCCTATCCTCATCCCTCCCTTTGTCATTCGTGTTCCTATACCGTCCAATACTTTACAGTAAAGTGAAGTGTAGTATAGTATCTTATCTTATAAACTTCACGAGGGGGGCTAGGGAGGGTAAGATGATGAAGACTAAGGAGGGGAGAGAGATGATTGGGAGGGATGCGATATGTGTTAGAGATTGAGAATTTGAGAATTTGAGAATTTGAGAAGTTGGGGGTGTAGGGAAGGGGAGAGAGGGGAAGAAAGAGGGGATTGGGAGGGGTGTGTATTAGAGATTGAGAATTGAAATTTTGGGGGTGTGGTGGTATAAGAAAAAGGGAGAGGGGAGAAAGGAGGGGAATATGTAGTTTTGAGGAAGTGTGGGGTTGGTACTATAGTTAGTTGGCAGATATATAGAAAGTATATATGTACATACACATACGGCGACAAGTTACCAAAACAAACCCATCAAAAACCCCCATCCACCCCCAAATCCAACAAATTACACTCATCCCTCCTCTCCCTCTCCCTCCCCATAAGAACCTCAATACCCCCTCCCCCGATCCACCAAATTAACCAACTCCCTCCCCTCCTCAATCCTACTTAGATTAACATCCAAAATCCCAAACGCCCTCTCAAAATACGCACTACCCACCCCACTAACATGCGGACTAACAACCACATTCTCCATCCCCCACAACTCACTATCCTCCGGCAAAGGTTCCGGCTCCGTAACATCCAACGCCGCACCCCTCAACTTCCCCTCCTTCAACGCGGTGATCAAATCATCGTGGTTTACAATCGCTCCGCGCGCGATATTGATGATGAACGCCTTTCTCTTAGCGAGGATGGCGAATTCGGCCGCGGAGAGGAAGTGGTGTGTCTGAGGGGTCAAGGGCACGGCGATGAGGAGGATGTCGAGGGATTGTGAGAGGAAGGTGTGGAGGGAGGCGGTTGAGAGGCCGGAATACCATTCTGAGGGGAGAGTACCTTCGTCGTCGCCTGTGCCGGGGACGGTGTAGCCGGTGTGTTTTTTGCTGGAGGGCGTGGGACGGGGGTGTGCTGTGTAGGCGAGGATGTCCATTCCTAGGGCTTGGGAGATGCGTGCGGCTGGTGTTTGTTAGTTTCTGTAGAGTAGGTATTCATATCCATATCTATATCCTCCCTTCTCAACCACATCACCACATCACCTCTCACACCAACCCCCCATTCCACTCTCCTCCTCCCCTCCACTCCCCCCCCAAAAAAACCCCAAAAAACAAACCCTCCAAAAAATAATAAAAAACAAACAAACCTTGCCTCCCAATAGCCCCATACCCCAAAATCCCAATCCTCTGCTTCACCCCATCCCAAATCTCACCCAGTTCCGCCGCGCGACCCCATTCATGCTTCCTCTGCCATTCCAGGAGCAGTTTCTGCTTGTGGGAGGCGGAGAGGATTTGGAGGGTCACCCATTCGGCGATTTGGGGGGCGTGGACTCCGGAGGAGTTGGTGAAGGGGATGGTTGTTTGTTTCCACTTTTTGTCTTTTGTTAGTTTTTGAAATGGTTGTGTGAGGGGGTGAGGGAGGGAAGGGGGGAATGGGG
>CAJVRM010000483.1:971-18611 GCA_911693285.1 Hymenoscyphus albidus | reverse complement strand
TACTCTATTACACGGTGTAACGGTTAGAAGGGTACTGTTTTCGAGGGGGTTGGACAGCTGCTTTGAGGGGTCTGCTAACCAGCTTTCGGATAATCCCGCACCTCTGCCCTTTGATGCGGCCACCGAGCACAGTGCACCTTTTGGTCGCTGCGCGCCTCCCTCTTCATCTTCTCATGCCCATCACAGTCATCACCCCCGCTTATTATGCCCCCGTTTCTAGAGGGGCTCTACAAAGCCAGAAGAAGCTCTCTCCTAAACAGCCTTCGCTATGTTAACCAAATTCATTCTCGAGATGCCTATAAAAACGGCCATCGCCCCTCGCCGGTTCCCTCTTGTGCTCATCACTCCCTCGAGGTTTCTTGCTTCCTCAACCACCCCTCTATCTCCCACCCCGCTCTCCGCCCTCCTCAGTCGATCGCTGCCAATCGGCACACCTTTCGATCTGTCACCAACTATATTCTCGCCTACCGCATAGCTCGTTCATCGTGCCTTGCATCTCAATTCTCCAGCGACACTACGAGGAAGGCTACCAGTCCAGCGACGATGAGACGCGCAGCATAGCTGATACTGAGGCAGACAGCTTGTTCGATAGCTGCGACGATGAGCCTGACGTTACCAAAGTTTCCAACCTTACAAGCGTGGCAGCTGAGCCCGTCAGCGACACAGAAGATGATGCCTCGCCTTTCGAGGACGAAGTCCGGCGCCCTCCAGAATATTACCTTGCTGCGGCAGCAAAGCTCGATGTACGGCGGCTCAGGTCACGTCGGTACAGTCCCAATACCCAAGATCGGCTTGACTGGGTGAAGGAGCAGCACGATTGGTATGAACTAGATATAGATCAATTTTAGGAAACTTGTGCTAACCTCACT
This sequence comes from Hymenoscyphus albidus, assembly GCA_911693285.1. Taxonomy (NCBI): domain Eukaryota; kingdom Fungi; phylum Ascomycota; class Leotiomycetes; order Helotiales; family Helotiaceae; genus Hymenoscyphus; species Hymenoscyphus albidus. The sequence goes on along the minus strand of CAJVRM010000483.1, from coordinate 17,742 downwards.
CTATCTGTAGCTACTGTACATTTATTAGACAAGATCCGTTTCAATGCTTCAATACGGTCTCGGCCGAATTCCTTCATGGTTTCTTCAGCTGGGTTTGCTACCAACGACGGGGGAAGGGCGGACGAAGGCGACCTGGAATCAAACATACAAGCTCTCTAGGAAAGTTCTGTAAATGGTACCAGCTAGTATACAAGTGCGAGACTGGTCGGAAGATTGATGATATGGTCCAACTTCAAGGTCAAGATGTAAGCATATCTTTCAATTCTCTTCTCATTATCTAGAATCTAAAGCTAACGTAACCTTTAGGTTATTAGGCTTGTGGCTGACGAAAAGGACCTGGCCAATACAAAGCGGGAGAGCGCTACGATGTATGTCGAAGATCTGGCCGAGTTTGCTCGCGTACTCCTTGCTACAAGAGAGATGACTTTCGAGATCGGCTGGCTTCGCATTCAACTGATTTTGTTTTGCCAGCTCGCAGGGATAACTGGTAATCGACCAGAGGCGCTTGTGAATCTCCGTTTTCGACATTTCAAATTTAACCTGATCCGAGACCCAAATGGAAGCCGTCCTCGACTCTTTATTGAGCTAACAGCTGAGTATACGAAGGGCTATCTCGGCTCGAAAGACGCGTACGTGAAGTCTGCTTATATTTTTGCTTTAGTCTACTAACTAACCCTTAAGCAATACCTTCCCCATCCCGGAGATTATCTTCGACCCAACTCTAGTACCTAGCCCTCACGTCTTCCTACTTGGCATGCTATTCAAAATCCAAGCCTTCAAGTCCCCGAGTATTATTTCCCCAGAGAAGCTATATAGCCTCGAGGTCCTGGATGGAACAAATGAGCAACCGTTGCCGTTGAAAGAGGAGCTGGATGATAATTTTATCTTCTGTCAGGCTGTCCGTGAAGCGCACGGCGTCCGCATTGCTCATAAAGTACAGGTCACCTCGGATTCAGTACGCTACCGGATGAAGATAGGTGGTCAGATCACCGGCTTTGCTGCTGTGACAGGGCCTTATAAACTCCGTGATGGGGCCGCAAAGGCCTTGAACGAGAGCCGTAAGTGCCAATACTCCTACATCATAGTTTTCATACTAATATAGTATGGCCCTCATAGCGGATGTTAGCGAGTCCCTACAGAATCTGATCCTACAACATTCTAGCATCGATACTTTCCTCAAACACTACCTCGATCGAAGGATCACTGCCGATGTTGCTAAGATTTACCGTGGTATGAAGCCAGAGAAGGATTTGATGAGATTTGCATGTTCAATGAGCCGGTCAATTGATCCCCGCCGTCCATGCAAGTTGACCACAAAGCATTCCACATCTGTCAATCGCCTGCCATGTATTGTCAAATTAATTGGGCGGGCGAAAAAATTTGCAGAAGCTCCACTGGATACTCAGAGTAACGAGAAGCACCAGAAAGCCTGTCGACGCGTCACAAATGAGAAACAGCGGCAGCGGAGGAAGTTGCTTGTCCAGATTGTAGACCGATTTAAGAAGGAGCAGCCTGTGATCGATAGCGAGCGACAGTTGTCCGGAAAGGTAGTCCACGAGGAGACTCGAGAGGCATTACAGCGGTCAGATCAAATGACGCCGGAACAGCTCCTCCTAATAGACTCTATATTGAATCTGCCCGAGACGACGCTAGAAAAGGAACACCAACGGAGGATCACAGCTATCAATGCTGTGACCGCATACTGTGGCGTGGAGGAGGGGACACCCAGCCGTCGTGTTCAAATAGGTCAACCCGCAAACGACATGACCGTCAAACCCGAAAACTTAATAGCACTATCGTCGGAAAGTATATTGCGCAAGGCGGTATTATCGATCAAGACAGACAAGAGGCCAACCATGTGTTTCCTATGCGTTGGAAATCCGAATCTAACAACGCGTGAGAGGGTTGTGTCATATGCAAATCCCGGTTCTTTAAGTAGGCATTTTTTGAGGAAGCACGTCAAGAAGCTGGAAAAAGGCAATCATGTTGAATGTCGGGTTTGCAATATCAGCCTCAAAGATCGAATCGCGTTACTTATTCATGCTGAGAAGTCTCATGGAACAATCTCACGGGGTCCAGCTGAGAAATTGATCAGGCCTGCTTAATAAACTTCGCGATCTTACTTCTCCATATCGATAATATATGAATAGCATCATCTATATCCCTAAGCAAGCTGCTCCTAGTGCCCCAACTTAACAATTTCAAGCCGCTACCGTGAATGCTCTAGACAAATCATGCTCTATATTAGACCAACAGATTGCAAATATCAATAAAACAAGTGATGATCGGCTAAGACAGAATAATAATCAGCAAAGAAAGAATGTCAAGAATTACTGTGAAATAGATTCCCTATCCGATGGTATTGCACTTATCCTAATACCGAAGTCGATCATCCTTTTTTTGGGAAATGGTCAAGACAATGACTTTCTTAAAGAGATAGACAGTGATTAATGTGTTTATACTTGTGCATCATATATTTATTACCAACTAAGTTAGAGGGGTTCGTGTTAGGATTCAAGAGCTCATATTGTGTAGATAGCATCATGTGAGGGTTAGAACCCACGATAGAGGCTCAGGCCATCCCTTCGCTAAGCGAACCTCTCTGCCTTGTGACTTAGGCTGCAAATGGATGAGGGCATGCCCTCAATCACCCTTATCACATGTACTTAGTCTTCATGCACTTTGTACTTTTCGGATCCGGCAATTGCCCTGTATTGATGTGTAAGAGGCCAGACCTCGAATCACTCAAAGGTGTGGTTCCAAATATTCAATTAAGAAGTCACTTGGCAAAACTTGAACCTACATAATATCAGTAACACTATAGAGTTAACCCGAGTACTTGCTTACCCGGACAAAGTGTATATAGTCAAGCTTTAACAGTAAGCGTTTTAGGAGAAATATCGAAAAGGAGAGGCTTTCGTATCTATCCTGGAGACACTTGAACAATTGCTAGGCTGTTTGTATTTGAGATAGATCGACATGGTCGAAAGTAGGAAGCTCGTTGCCGTTAAGACAAAACAGCAGCCGGTGCTGGTAGGCAATAGCCAAAATATGCATCGATATACGGTTGAAATTGATGTGCTAGTCTTCCTGTCGATGTCTAACAATAACGCCCAGATGAATAAGTAATGCTTTACAAGATAAAGTTACCCAATAGAATCCAAATGCCAGGATAGCAATACCAAACTGAGGATTTCGGGTGATGTTGAGGGTTTTAGTAGACCGACTATGTGGAATCAAAGCTTCTATGACAGATTTGTTTCCTTCAATCCGAGCTTTCTCCAAGGGTGACATTCCATAATTATCTGGAATGTCAGGATCAGCGTTCCGACTTAATAGCCACTCAACAGCATTGCGATCTCCACGAGCTGAGGACTGCCAATGCGCTGATCTACCTTCGAGATCCTGAGGATTGATATCCACTGTTCCTGATTCAAAGAGTTTGTCTAAGACAGAAATATGGCCTGATCGTGCAGCTAGCCAAAGCGGGGTTCGACCAGCGAAATCTGTTATATTAAGCTCGGCATTGCTTTTCGCTAACAACAAAGCAACAATTGAAAGGTTTCCTTGACCCGCTGCAGTATGCAAAGCATACAAGTGCAAGCCACCAGGGACGTCGGGTTTCATGCCACTCTCAAGTGCTGAAGCAACTGCGGAGTCGCGACCTTCTTGGACATCGGAATGAAAAGATTTTATCTTAGCCGCACTTCCGAGTAAGATTGTTATAATCTCTTGAGTGCCGGGAGCCTGCAAGCGATGGTCCTCAGCGAAGTTGGGATGAAGATAATTTAAGTCTGCGTTCTGGAGGAGTTGAAATTGATGTGCTAGTCTTCCTGTCGATGTCTAACAATAACGCCCAGATGAATAAGTAATGCTTTACAAGATAAAGTTACCCAATAGAATCCAAATGCCAGGATAGCAATACCAAACTGAGGATTTCGGGTGATGTTGAGGGTTTTAGTAGACCGACTATGTGGAATCAAAGCTTCTATGACAGATTTGTTTCCTTCAATCCGAGCTTTCTCCAAGGGTGACATTCCATAATTATCTGGAATGTCAGGATCAGCGTTCCGACTTAATAGCCACTCAACAGCATTGCGATCTCCACGAGCTGAGGACTGCCAATGCGCTGATCTACCTTCGAGATCCTGAGGATTGATATCCACTGTTCCTGATTCAAAGAGTTTGTCTAAGACAGAAATATGGCCTGATCGTGCAGCTAGCCAAAGCGGGGTTCGACCAGCGAAATCTGTTATATTAAGCTCGGCATTGCTTTTCGCTAACAACAAAGCAACAATTGAAAGGTTTCCTTGACCCGCTGCAGTATGCAAAGCATACAAGTGCAAGCCACCAGGGACGTCGGGTTTCATGCCACTCTCAAGTGCTGAAGCAACTGCGGAGTCGCGACCTTCTTGGACATCGGAATGAAAAGATTTTATCTTAGCCGCACTTCCGAGTAAGATTGTTATAATCTCTTGAGTGCCGGGAGCCTGCAAGCGATGGTCCTCAGCGAAGTTGGGATGAAGATAATTTAAGTCTGCGTTCTGGAGGAGTAGCTGCACAATTGCTTGATGGCCCCCAAATGCTGCAGCTTGGAGAGCGTTGCCATACCGCCCGCCTTGAGCGTTGACCTTCGCTTGATGGTCGAGAAGCAGCTGCACTATAATTTTACTCCCTTTCGCGGCAGCTCCACATAAAGCATTCCCAGTCCATCCAGTCTGCCTGTTGACATTTGCACCTTTAGTAACTAGCATCTGAGCTACCTCTTCATGTCCATTAGCTGCTGCTCGCTCGAGTGCTGTACACTTGCTGTGATTTTCTGCTTCAAAATTTGCGCCTATCTCGAGTAGAGCTTTAACAACCTTTGCATGCCCCCAACGAGATGCATGGTGCAGAGCCCGGTTTCCTGAGTCGTCAATTTGCTCAATATCGGGATTTTTCAAGAGTATACCCCTTACAACACTTAATAGACCAGCGGAAGAGGCAATATGGAGCAAGGTGGAATTATTCTCAGGCAGCCGTCCAGAAGAGTGATACTCATCAAGGACTCGATAGTACTTTACCCAACGCTTAATCAGCCCTGGATAGCATTGGCTGTAACGAAGGAGGTAATCTTGTGAAATCCCTCGTGTCATGAGGTGGAGGGAGATGAGGCTGAAGTTATTTTAGTGGTGGGTAGTTAGTTGCCTTCAGAGCGTTATCAGAGACGCAATTCAGATCTATCGAAACCAGGACGCGCTTGAGATGATTCAAAATGCCGAAGAAAAGGTAACCAATACTTCTTTGATAGGATGGCTGTTGATGATATCTGTTTCCTTGGTGACCTCCATAACGAGGTATATTGTGAAGCCTGTTGGAGATGAGCGAAGCTTGTATTGTAACTCTGTCCGCAGCGAGAGCGCCGTCGAAAGGATCTCGTGATACTCTCGGGATAGGCTCGGCGCAATGCGCTGGCGTCGAAATGCTTCACTCACTTGGGCCTGAAAACGTCACGGCCGTCGTGGCACGCGTAGAGTATTGAGATGCTCTGAGTGTTTGATATGATATACGAATCCCAAATAGGTAAATTCTAGAGGTTTGCCACTAAAGCCTGAAGACGTTTTAAAAGGCATTCATTGCAGCCTAACTGCACCGGGTCTTTTCGGCCAGTACCGCATCTCGCTCGAGCGCCACTCCCCTAATATTTACTGGTTGCCTTTTCGTTGAATTATGAGGAACGTATTGAATTAGCGTGTGAGAGGCTTCAGATCGGCCTGACTGCGACCCCGTGCGACCTACTGTCCTCCAAGATCGGGGACGACAACGCTCAACCAATTCCTACTATACGATGATTCTCCAAAAGATATCGCAATGTTTCGATTTCGTCGACGGTGTACTCCAATACCAGTACACTAAAGTTCTATTCTTAGAGGGTGGAAACATCTACCATGCGCGAACCCAATTTCGAATTCCATCAAACCTGAATATCACACTTCGCAAAGAGGACCTCACCCATATCACGCTCATTCCTTTCGAATCGTACTGCCCTCTCTATTTACCAGAATTCACCTTAGCACCGGAGTCTTCCCTAGAAGACTACTATATCAAAAGCCCAAATCTCATGAGCTATGAGGATGGGTGGAATGTCTGTGAGACTGTTCTGAACGATATTAGAGCCTGCGAAATTCTGAAGAAACATCCTTCTCCAAATATTGCAAAATATCACGGCTGTCAGGTATACAATGGACGAGTTACAGGCCTCTGTTTCTCGAGGTATCCGCAGACTCTGATGGAAATGGTCAACCCACGTCATCTTAATAGGGACGAATTTTTCCAGGAAACGCCTAAAATCACCAAGAATAGAGCCAGCCACTATATAAGGGGGGTTGAGAGAGGTATCAGGCACATACACACTCTTAATCTCGTCCACAACGATATCAATCTCGATAACATCATGATCACGCAGGACGATAATCCCGTGATCATTGATTTTGACTCTTGTTTGCAAGAAGGAATGCCGTTAGGCTCTACCACGAAGCGTACGTTTCAATGGCACGATCCAAGTGTTCATTTGTCGCAGACAAGCAATGATGATTGGGCTTTCAAAGAGGTTTGTAGGTGGTTGACTGGAGGGAGATCTGCAAATTCGGAGGAATGATCCCAAAAGTTAGATGTGAAGGAAATGAACAACTATCAAACATAGATAATATGATTTCATACTTGTATGCTATTATTTAACAAGATAATATCCTCAAAAACCTCTCCCTCCTTACAATAAAACAACCAACCAAGCTACAACTGCTCACACCTTCCGTGATAGTAAGATGCTACTTATTACACTACATCAGTATTCATCATTTCAATGCCCGTGTTAGCTTACAATACATATACGCACACAGACCGATTCTACCTTTTTACTTCTGAGGTTTTGGGGGGACATATGAATCGGAGTGTGGACAGGTTTTTGATCCACAATCCACGAGCTTCTCTATGACCCCGGCCCAGGACTTGAAAGTACAATTGCTTACCGGCCCCGATCTATTAATTGTGCTGTTGCAAACTTCCACCATGTTGCTAAGGTAGTGAGCTTTTGCCAAATTGGCATACTGACTGCGTAACTTATGTTTGTACAAACTTGAGAAACAGATGGTGTAGTGTTCAAATGTTCAGGTTCAATTTGACTGTGTAGGATAGATGAGGGGTGAAGTGATGACAATCGTATTTTTCTTGATCTATCTAATAGAAAGAAGTTTAGATGTAGATGGGAAGGAGGATCTTAAATGCGGGGTAAGGTTCATTAAGCACCGAAATGGATACAACGTTGTTTGCGGGCCCTGGTATTCCGGCAGATAAGCTCCCAATCCCAATGCGTGACATTATCATACTAACATCATGGGTCTGACGAGGCACCCGCGGAAAAGGAATATCTTATATAAGGATGTCCCATTATATTAGACTTGTAACTAATTAGATCCTAGCATCATTTTCATCCCATCGAGCCCACACTTTATAGGAGGTCATAATCTATAATGCTCCTTGCTTGTACTTCTAAATAATTGTACTTCTTGTCACAGAATCACGTGATTATACGTGCCACGGGCGACATCATGTAATCGAGAAGACCCTCAAAGGTCTTCTCATGCATTCTTCTATTTTCACTTCTTCGCGTTGTGTCTTGTAAATAGAACCACTTATAACTGGGGAAAACCCAGAAGGCCCCGTGGCTCAAGGTAGAGCCAATAAGAAGTACGCGACGGTTAATATGATAAGCTCTCGTTAAATTTACATATGACGTTCCCTCTGTTGGATTCATATTGCCTGCCAAGCATGCAACATCCTGCAATATCAAAGGAGAACTTGATGATGCCTAGATGCAGTGATAAAATAAAAACAATGAGATCCCTCTCGGTTTCTCTCTCGGGTATCCGCCCTAGGCTCGAGAAAGAATGTCGACTAGTTCCGGCCGGAAAGGCAGCTGTGATCGCTGTGGCCACTTTTTAGATGGGCACGCTCTTGCTCGCGATTCTAAATGCAAGAAGGTATCAAGAAGGAACCACTACAGTTATCTTCTCGTAAGAACGCACGCCTAGAAATGATACAACGCCCGCCTCTAAGACAGAACAATATCCAAAGACAGGAATACTAGGGCAAAGCACCCACTTCCCTCCCCAACAAGCAACCCTTCCGGTAAACCGGTATGTCGTCCTTCTCCTGCTATGCGATAAAGCTAACCTAAGTCAAGTTTGCACAGGCTAAGTATCGAAAACAAAAACTATCCTAAGACGAAGCCACCTCCCCCCCTTCTACTACTGCTTCTTCTTGGAAGCGGCCGCGGATATCCCCCTCGCGATCTCCTATCACTTAAATACTGGAGGAAGGTATTTCGTTGGCCTACAGAATACTTTGGCATCACAAATACAAGCAAGAGCCTCTGCCGAATTTTACTGGACAAGGAGTAGACGTTGCCTCGAGACTCCCTATTTTGCGATGACGAAAGATACAAAATAGGTACTTTAAGATATCAATCGAATGGGGTTTGGACGATCGACATACACGGAAGATGACAGATACTTTTTTCTCCTGCTTTATGGCCACTTAGCAGATCTATCTCCCGTTCCTAACGTGCGAAGTGAAGTGCGGCGCCGCGGCTCTCGATATTGTAGACCGGCAAAATGTTCACAGCATGGGTTTTGCTTGCTGTGAGGGGTATTGTAGAACTCTTTAGGCTTGGGGATGTGAGAGGCCAGACCTCGAATAGCTCAAAGGTGTGGTTTCGAATATTCAATTAAGAAGTGCGTGAAGACTACATACATGCGACCTCTTCCTCTATATATAGAGAGGAAGAGCTTCCTGAATATTCCAAGAAACTTGAATGACGAATACATGATGTCAGAAGAACAAAACAAGAAAGTGTGGAAAAGTAGAAACCTGTTTGGCAGTGAAGTAATGGCCAGTGCTAAGCAGGGACTTTGGTCAGTGCTCAACGAGGACTTTGGTCAGTGCTTAGCGAGGGCATGGCCCGAGCCTCCATCATGGGTTCCAACCCTCACAGGGGAACAGGAGGGGGGGATTTTTTATGGGCTCATTTAATAGTTTAGTGTTCATATTTCACCGGGAGTATAGACGTGTAGTTACATTTTTAGGACACAGCCTAGTAGAATATGCTAAAATCTATATAATAACAAGGCTGCCACAATTGGCTGCTCCCAAAAACAGGTGGATTTGGTGATTTGCATTTTTGAAATCGCAAGGACGCGAACCGCCGCCCATGCCCAGGTACATCTCAGCACGTGATTACTCACGACAGCCACCTCTTCTGCCTCATCATTCCATCCAGTTATATTAAGATGTCGGAAATATAAACACCTGCTAGAATATTTGAATTTCTAGGGTATTTTGATATTTTTCTGAATCGTCTCGCCCTAAGCAATGGCATAGCTACCCACCCCCCGCGATGTCGCCCTCTCTGAAGCGTTTACATTAACACTAGACGGTATCTGATCTCTTGCAATTTCGTGAGCTTATTATAGCTTGCGGGACTTTTGCATATGGTGAAGCTCGATGCCTTCGTATGCCGTTAGACCACTAATTTCGAAGCCTGCATGTAGGTGGCTTCTCTGGGCAGGACATGTCGACTCAGAGATGACCTGTTGTTTTAGAACTTTTATACAAGATATTTCTCAGATAGCTCTACTTGAAATAACATCTAATTACCTTCTCAGCCCTGGCTTTAATTATCGCAAGCTCTTGTGTGAAAATTTAGGCGGGCTACGAATTATTTCCCGGTAGTATAGATTCGGGAAGGCGGTGAGGAAATATTTGGAGGGCCACGAATTATTTCCTGCCAAAGCGCATTGCTCACTAGAAATATATTGTTGACAGTAAGTAACCAACCCTGTGACAGTATCTTCACCCGAGATATTGTTAAGAAATCTATGCCGGATCATCTATTAGAGCAGAGAATTCTGAGGATTGATAAGTCTGGCTCTTTGAAAGAGTATATATAATAGTTCTATGAGGCCACATTATACGGAGTAAGTGCACGATCGGTTGTTGTCGGATTGCTGCAGGGAATGGGAATTTCTGCTATAATGAGACAATTCAAGCTCGGTCTACTAACTGGGATTCCCGCAGTTGCCACACCCTGTACCCCTGCACTGGGCCCTCTGTCCTTGATGGCCATTACCTCTTCTAATTTCCCTTCCTATATCATCTCCACATCATCTCCACATCATCTCCACATCATCTCCACATCATCTTTATGTCCAGTCACCCTAAGTGTCAACTTACGCTCCGATGCCACAACTTCCCGGTCTCTTCAGAAAGGACAACATTTTGCGAACCCGACCCTTGGGTGTCGATTCAAGGTTTCTAAGAAGAGATAATATCTCCTCCTGATCCTCGGACAGCATATGTAGAGGCATAGTTGGTATGGTCAGAGTTCCCGTCCATAATGTCTGATTAGTACATATCCAAAGGTCAAGGTCAGTCGACCACTTGTCCCAATTGTACTTTTCGTTGATGTGTTTAAACCGCCGATTGAGAGCCATAAGTTGATGAAGCACAGAATCCAAATCGCGTTTCGTAAAGCATGCCGTGGTTTGGTTGATAATCGCGGCCAAGGTATTGTATGGGGCATCTATTGTATCATACAGGCTGCTGGCAACGATCCAGTAGGCCAGTGGGTGTTATCGCTGCTGTAATACCTATCAAGTTAATACAGGAGTCTCGGTAGAATGATGCTTGCTCACCTTCTAATAAAAAGGTCCTTCCTTTCGGAATGATTCTGAAATGCTTGCCGAAGGCTATCGCGTACTTCGCATACCGCATCGAGTAAGAACTTTATAGAAAGTGCCTTGCTGTTATATCCAAATGCACATCTTACGAAGTCGAGTAAGGGAATCCGGAAGACAGCACGACAGACGGCTGTATAGAATTCATTCGCAATTTCACAAGGATCACCCGACAGTGGCAGTTGCCAGTTCCAGTCCCAAGAGACACCATATCCTGGTGGGTATCGAAGCACTCGCCAGATCTCAGCGACTTTTTCATTGTTTGTTCGTGAGAGGTCGACAGTTTGCTCGCCCGATCCGCAATAGCGTGCGAAGATTGTGTCCAGATCTGATCGTGCCTTTAACACTTTGAACAAGGCAATTTCATCCTTAGATGGAATAATGGAGCAAATCATTTCGATTTTGTAGGTGTTCGTGGTGGTTCGTAGTATTCGCTGAAACTCTGCTTCCCAATATTCGGAATCGATTACGCTCTCGCGAGAAGTTCCCGATCCCATGTCGGCGACGATGTGACGGGGAAAGCAGTGGTATATGAGAACAAGTAAAGGTTAGGCTTTGATTGAGGCCGGTTGATTGATGAGGAGGTATAAAGTGAGATAATAAGGGAAGATGAAGACAGATGACAAAGGGAGAGACAATAGAGAGGGGAGATGGTAAGATTTATATATTGGCGGCCCTAGATATCTCTAATGACAATTACTCTTATTGGAAAGGAAGCTTATTAGTAGGGCAGTGTTTACTGGAGCAGCATGCATTAGGCTCTACACCACCTGCAAGAATGAAGTTATTCTCATCCTATACCCTCTTACTTTTTTGGCGCCCACTTTGTCACCGACAGCTAATCAAGTGGGCTATAGGTATTGCACCATTGTGACTGTCGGCTAACCTGCCTTGGGTTGAGTTCTAGTCTTCGAAGTCAGCCTGTATAACAAATCTAAGACAGATAAGGACAGTCGAACAAGGCATCTAGGGCCAATACCTCGAATGTCACCTATTTAAGGAATCAGTGGGTCGCGAAAGCTGAAGTATATATACATGGCCCCCCTTTACTACCAATCAGTAGAAATCTGATCCTTGGTCTTAGAAGAAACGACATTCCCACTAAGACTTTAACTAACTTGATCTACCGCATACACGAAGTGCATATCTGCAGGTAAGAAACGATGTTCACCCACCAGGCTGTGTTTGCTGAGGCAACACGCAGTAACTCCTTATGCGGGTTCTGCTAGAACTAACCACGATCTATGAGTGTTAGCGAATTTCGCGAAATTTGCTGCCGTGCATATTTTCTCTAGCTAGTTCAAACCAATACCTTCGTACTTACCTTGCTAAGAGAGGGACTGCTGAAAAAAAGGGCACCCCTACCTTCGGCTAGCCCCCCTTATAGTAGCGAGCTTAAAAACGGGTCATATCACGTGAGATGAATTGACCAAACGAACCCTCTTTAAAGGCATAGCATATATTACAAGGCTTTGTATCGCTCTCACGGCCGGCCCTAGCGTAATTTCCAAGAGCAAAATTTAGCCACTTGGCCTGGAGCGGAAAATATTAGGTTTCAATTATATTCACAAAAATATTCTAGTACTCCCTATTCATGCTTCACCGCTCTACTTCTCAACTCCGAGTTGAGAAAATCAGGAATGAAGCGCTTCTATGTGCTAGCTTCCTCATACTACTAGCTAGTCCCTCGACCATGGATCATGCAGATTCTGCTTCTACTTACAAACCCTATGCTTTGTCTTTTCTCGCCAGAAGAAGCAACCCGGGCAACTCATATCCAACGCTACGTAATCTCTGCAAAACATGACAGAAGAGAGGATTTTCATTCCTGTTCCCTCCCGACCCTTGTAATTCCCCCCACACTATTGGGAGCCACTCTTCGATTACGGCAGAAGCGCTAGGAAGAGTCTCTGGCGGTAGAAACCCAACAAATATCAGATCATCTTTCAGCTTGTGAATTTGGTTGAAATGGAGACGCGTAATCCCTGAGCAGTGTTCCTTGCACAGCCTCTTCTGCGATGTGAGATAAATGGTGCCAGTGGGTGCAAAACGGATCCAAATGCCTCAAGAAGCCGCGCAAGTGTCAGGAACAGAATTAAGCCGCCATCCTGGATGTTTTGGTTCCAAGCCTTGCACGTTTTGATACCGAGTCTCAAGCCTATCTCAAAGACGGCCTTCAGACTTATGTCAAGACTCTTGATAATTTCGTAGAAGATTTCGTTCTCTGCCTCCTGCCGTACCTGTCTACCCTGTAAGGAGACTAAAACAATCTGGGACAGGTAATATGGTGCATAATAATATCCCCGACGATGGCGGCTGGGAGTGATATTAGGCCCGAAATCCGTAATAATTGGTGAGGGGGCCAGTCTTCGGTGCAAGAGCAGAAAAGTTGCGCTACTGCCTGTCTTGTCGCTGATAAAGGCATTATTTTCGATAGATATTTCTTCTTTTTCTGCATAAGGGGGTTGGATCTCTGAGCAGGAATCGGGATAGAGCAAAGGCGCGACGCCCATGGTAAGCTCATCGGTTTGCAAGGAGATTCCATATGCGGCTTCATTGCCATACTCAGGAGGTGGGGTCGAGTCCATGATGAAGGGTGCCAGAAAGTAAGACAACAGATAAGAAGGAGTAAAGTTAACAAGACAAAGTCAAAATTAGTATAGAGAATTCTTTATCACATCCTCCAACTAAGCTGATTATTATATAACAGGATCAGTATCGTTTCACATATCTCTGTGTTAAAGGTTAGGTTTCTACTTTAGAGCTAGAAAAGTCAAACCTGGAAAAAGTAGATGTCTTTACCCACTCTTGTACTAGATAAAACAGAGCTAGGAAGTGTGTGTGAGGGTTGGAACCCATGATGGAGGCTCGGGCCATGCCCTCGCTAAGCACTGACCAAAGTCCCCGCTTAGCACTGGCCATTACCCCACCGCCAAACAGGTTTCCACCATTCCACACTTTCTTGTTTTGTTCTTCTGACATCATGTATTCGTCATTCAAGTTTCTTGCAAGTTTCTTGGAATATTCAGGAAGCTCTTCCTCTCTCTATATATAGAGGAAGAGCTCGCATGTATGTAGTCTTCACGCACTTTTTCCACACTTTCTTGTTTTGTTCTTCTGACATCATGTATTCGTCATTCAAGTTTCTTGCAAGTTTCTTGGAATATTCAGGAAGCTCTTCCTCTCTCTATATATAGAGGAAGAGCTCGCATGTATGTAGTCTTCACGCACTTCTTAATTCAATATTCGAAACCACACCTTTGAGCTGTTCAAGGTCTGGCCTCTCACAGTGTGCGAGGCATCTTCCATCACTCATCACGTACTAACACCGAATAAGAAGGTAGGTGACCAGGAGAGAATTCAGTTTTCGATCTAAGGGCCGGAGTCGCCGCAGAAAATGAAATGCTCATCGGGGCTGTTGTATGCAGGGAAAGTGATATAGGCTCCTAGGCTTATCTCAAGAGATAAATCAGGAAAAGGATGGATGGATATTGACCTGAACCCTTGTGGACGCTAATTTTGAGTGAGGTAGATTTCCCGCGAATCGATAATCCACGCCAGCCTCAACGGATATAGCAAGTTGAGCCATAGATGTATAAGCGTGGCAGACGTGGTATTGTTAGTACAAGGCACCTGGAAAGTCTAAAAAGCATTTAACCGAGCTTGAAAAGGGGTATGTATTGCGTGGAAAGGATTAGTTAAGCTACTACTCTAATGCCGCATCTTGTGTAATCTCTAAAAGCACTAAATTTAGTATAAGATCTTGTTAAGGTAGATTTGTATCTCTCAAGTCTAAGTGTAAAATGTCCAATCATGGCTACGCCTCCCCGTGTGCAAGTGTCAAGGATAGTGATCAAGTTGTATGATGTGGATAAAGGGCAACTAGACTAATAGCAATCCAGCGTCTAAACCGACAGTTATGATAGGCTTTGCAAGATTTTGAAGGATCTCCCGAGTTCGTGTTACACCCATTTCTCATACGTATGACGACTCTACACTCCTGTCCCCTAACATCAAATGATGTAGCACAATCTACATGCCATTCTTCTATCTGTAGACAACCCTCCCAGTCAAGGTGGCGTGTACAGGGACTGCTATGTACTTCGCATGTCCAGTCAATCAAGTTGGTGGAAGTCTTAGAGGGGATGATGCGCGTTCCTTCCTAGACTCACCTATAACGGCCCTATCAACAGCTGGTATGCTCCAATACCCACACTTCATCCCTGAAAATGAAGGTGAATGGCCAGGAGAGGGTATTCAGCTTTTGGTCCCACAGCCGGGATTGCCGCACGTGCAAGGCTCACGCTTTCTTGGTGAATTTGGCCTCGAATTCCGATGCGTGGTCAAAGCTGGTAGGCCTAGAGTATACGTGGCATCACAGTCTTTTATTGTAACAGTTCCTGCTAGCAAGAACTCATTCTAATCAAGTGTCTACATAACAAAGCCCGGAAATGCGTGTCACGTAAGTGGAATAAATAAGCGAGCTCCTCCAGCAGTTATACAAATGTCCTAAGAATGTGAAGATATGGAGGCCAGGACTCTTGCAAGTTATTGACGTGAATATTGCTGTCATACAACTACCCTTAGCCGCCGAGGAAGAAGGAAGACAACAGGGCTACTGCAAGCAGGGGATATGATTTGCCATCCTCGTAGGATGTTGCCAAGGCAAGAATGATTGAGGGTATTGCAACAGTGGAACACCCCTTGACAGCGCCAATGTTTTTGAGCGAGGCAGATTTGGTAGATAGAGCCTTTAGCTTCGACAACCCCTCGCAGTTAACCAATAACCCACTTTAGCCTTGACAAACACGGCAAGTTCGGCTGTGTCGAGACAAGGTTCCTAGAAGATATGAAGAGCACCTGAGCCGGCGCACTTCCTTCATCATACCACATTCAAATTCAATATCCCTCCATCCTACTCCCTCTCCTTACAACTTAACATGAGCGCGCCACCTCTGTCCCAGGCTGGGCCTATCCCAGAAGGACACAGTTTCTACGTGAGTTAAGACCACTAAGGCTGGGAAAATAAATTCTGATAAAAAAGAATCCTACTGAGTCGATCTCTCGGGCTACATCGGTCACCAACAAAGAGTTAGTCATCTTTGCTAAAATCGGCTTTCTATAGTTGTCATACTAACTATGTACAGGTGTACACAGGGTCCTGAGGAATCCGTACCAGTCGAAATCCCCATCGATCTAGTAAGCTATGCAAAGTACCTTAGCGAAGATGCTCGAGTTACCCAGCTTCGTGGTAAGTTTTCCGGATATTCTACTCTGAATATCATTGACCCTAGAGAACTCGATCAAATGTTTAGAAAAATGGCAGGAGAGACTCTTAGCCATGCTTGTATTCCTACGGAAATGGTCAAGTTTCTGGCTAGCATTACACGAGGGTTGATTCGTAAGTTTTAAGTGTATCTCAAGCCAGTTCTTCATCTGACTATCTACCTTAGAACTTGTTGTAGAACTACAAGCAAAGGTTGGCCATTTCGAAATGAGCCACCCACAAGGGAATCAAGACACCTTCCAATCCGTGAATTTTATGCGTAGTAAGTTTTATAACTTGTTCCCATTTTTCCCTCTAGCTAATTAGATGTAAAGGATATATAAGCTGGCTCCAAGGAGAGAATGAGAAGCTTCAAGGTATATAAACACTCCCTTAATAACTTTTACAGTTTGATAACCTGAAATACACCATCACCTTTTTTCGTAGATTGAATTTTTTGTTCTAAAACGCTCAATCTCTCTTACTCTCGCTTAATAAGCTAAATTCCTTCCATGGAGACTCCTCCAAGGAGACCTCCGGCCTCGCCTACGCCCCTGAGAAGGGGCCTGGGAAGGGGGGGAGGACGCCCAATCCCTCCCCTCCCAAATATACAGCAACACTTCATCTCAGCAACTGCTAAAGCCCTAGAACGTGGTACAACAGGCCGAATCTTCTTTGGAGGCACCGCAGAAGCAGTAGACCACCACTTGAGCACTGCCCTTGATAGAGCCCC
>CAJVRM010000482.1:0-12810 GCA_911693285.1 Hymenoscyphus albidus | reverse complement strand
AAAAAAAAACCCCCCCCCCCTACAAAAAAAGACTCCATCCAAAACCCAATCTTCACCAACCATGAATATTATTGTATTGTATTGTATTGTATAGTATGCAAATCCTTCATCCATCCTACTGTAATGCCACCCCAGCCAGCCAGCCATCCATCCATCCAGCCAGCACCCACCATATGATGCAAAAAGAAAAAAGAAAAGAAAAAAAGAGAACAAACTCCAGCAACAATGATATCTCGCCAACACCCTTACCCCCAAAACCCCCCCTTAAACGCCTTTCATTCAAATATGAAAAAAAAAACAAAAAAAAACGTCATTCTATGCCCAAGCAAAGCAAAAAAATAAATGCCCTCTTTCACCATTCGATGCTAAAACCGCAGCTCAATCCTGGTTATTAAATTAAGTTTACATTTTGCTGGCAATAGGGTTTCTTTTGGGTGTCCAGCCGGTTTTATTAATCAATCAGACCCAATTTCGCACCGCGCTAAAGATGACAATGCCGAGAATGTAAAGAAGACTATGGTACGGTTTGAGGTGCCAATCGAGGAGCAGGTGTATCTGCCGTCTCGTTGGGATTGACACTGTCGATAGGAGCCATTCGACCACCACTTCCGTCAAAAATAAATGGTCCTACATCGTTCCTTGGAGTCATCGGACCCTCCGTAGTAGTCAAGATTACATCAAGAGAGGATGATGTTCCATCTGGACTAGGGGTGCGAGTTGTCGTACGGGCATTGGATGAGATTTGCTCGGAGTCGTCTACGGAAGGACGTGGTGCATCTGGTACTCGATTTCCCCTGCTGACAATGTCAACTGGCGGTACCGTAGCATTCGATGCTGGTAAGACTTGCTCTGCTGTATCTGGAGACTCCGGACCCTCAATGTTTAGCTCTTCTAGTTGTCCCACAACAAGCTCGTATTGGCTGGGATCCGAACCATCTTGAGCTACAATGTCCTGACCGTTGGGATTTCGAATGTCCGGTGATCCACCTCCACTCCCACGTTCATCCGTACCCGCGTGTGTTGCTTCTGTAGAGCGAGCTTCGTTGCGTGGTTTCGTAGTATCCTGAGCTGGTTCCACTTCTGGTTGATCTGCAGATCCATCGGCAACTTCGGCGGCCCATTCACCACTCGTCTCCGGGTCATCAAGTTCAGCCTCGAGGTCAGCGACACTCCTACAATTAGGACAAACGAAATGAGGCCAATGTGGTCCATTTATAATGACTCGAATGCATTTATAATGCCAGGTATGTGAACAAGGGGCAACAAATAGCGATTGACAGGGCTATGAGAAAGGTCAGCGAACGAAAAATACAAAAGTGAGCTTATTTGTAGACATACAGCGATTGGACCAAGACAAATCGAGCAGTCCTGTGAGGTGCCGCTTCCTGAAGATTTGCCAGAGTTATTCAGTTCTCTTAGTCGTTTGTGAGATTGTACACTATGACAGGGTTAGCTTGACAAACGGGGAGAGACCTACAAACTTACTTGAAACTACTTGGAGCAGTCTGCCAACCTTTATTCAGTTCTACCCTGATTTTGACACATCTGAAAATCATTTCCTCGCCTCCTTTGAAATCGATTCCCAGCTGCACAATATCTCCATCATTGACTGGATATGGTTTCGATTCGGTACCAGGGGGACTGAGACGGATATGATTGAGAAAAGTCCCTGAAGAACTCTTTACATCCTTGATAAACCAACGACCACCGGAACACCAGAACTCACAATGTCTTCGGCTAACTACCTTGGACCTGAAACCAACAGGGGCTGACGATGGGACGTTTGGGGCCTGGGTTGGAGCCGCATCTCGCTCCGAATATCGTCCAACTTTGATGGTCTCTGAGCCTGTAGGTAATATGCGAGCCATTGGGTTGAAGGTAAGTGATGGTCGAATCGCTCTTGGATCATGATGGGCCGTGAAGCGTATGGAGGGTAGTTGATGAGACATGCCCTTTGAATTTGGGGTTCCATTCTGTGCCGAAGCCTCATTCCTAGGCGCATCTACAGATGTATCGGTGGTGCTGACAGCCGTAGCTGCGGTGCGTGTTCGAGTCATGGATGCTGTTAATTCGGAGGCTACTGCAGAAGAATCGTTTCCTGACAAAACCGCAGAGGAAGAACCAGTTGCAGTCGACTGAGGCTGGGATCCAGTGCGTGAGACACCACTTTGCCCACCCACGGTTGGTAGCCACCCACTCGTAGAATTTAGATTATCCTGTGTATGGGAATCAGCGACCAAAGTATCCGTCATTCGCTGGGCGGTGGGTGAAGTCTGTCGAGGGTTGGAGGGGGTTTGAAGTGGAGTTCTCGCTACAGAGGGAGTTACTGATGCCCTGGGAGAGGTTGTGGGGGAAGGTTCGCTGGAAATTCGTGATAAATCGAGGCGCTGCTGACTGTTCGAATGGTGGTGGTGACTGTCGCGGGAGAGGATGTGATTCTGCGTGTATGTCCGCAAGTAACTCAAACCTCGCAGTCGACTCGAACGGGTGGGTGAAGTGGGGGAAGGCAATGGTGGTGAAGCTGGAGGACGTTCAAGAATTTGTGAAGGGCCGGGGTGCCACGGCGGACTAGGCACGGATGAGTACATGCTGAGGTCTGATGGTGCTGGTGTTCTGGTGTTCTGGCCTAGAGCCTCTACTCTCTAGCCTCTAGCCTATGGCTCGACCGTTTGCCTTTGGCGTTGTTTTTTCGGGGTTGTTGGTGGGCGGCGGTGCGGTGGTGGTAGCGATACCTCTACGGAATTTCTACTGCTACGGCACGAGGACTGCGAGGGATGTACGAGTAGTGATCCAGGAGAGAGAGAGGAAATGCGTTCCTCTAGAAGAGCTAGAGGAAATGCGTTCCTCTAGGAGAGAAGGCCTTGAAAGGAGGGACCTTGGAACTCTCGACGTGGGTTTTACAAGTTGTGCTTCTAGGTACGAGTACCTATACGGATGAGTACCTATACTGACGAGTACCTATACGGACGAGTACTTATACGGAGTCTAGTACTGGTGGCGGAAACAGCGCTTCTGGGTGTTTAGCATGGTGCAAGTGACCGACCCATCAGTGAGGAGTTCCCAGCTTGGTGAGGGCGAGGATGAGGGTGGACGTGAGGGAGGGGACCGAGTGCGAGACGAGAGAAGTGCCTCAGAATGAGAAGGGCGAGGAATGGCGTTGGACACCCGTCGGAACGATTGCAGGCCGGCGTGAGAGAGAGGGAGAGAGAGAAAAGGAGATGAGGTGATGAGGTGATTCAGAGACTAAAAATCCGACAATTTTGGTTTAGTGGACGGCCTACCAGTAGAGGTTCCGTTCGTCTTGACGTTTGCGTAGAAAGTTGCAAGTTGGGGTCTCGGAGAGTCAGTCCCTAGTGGTGTTAGTCAGTGGAGTGGGAGTCCGCTGAGTCTGCCTCTGTCTTGGTCGCTAAAATTGGGCGCCCGCTCCGCTGCAGTTCCCTACAACTGCTCACTACTCGTCCTGGCGCTGCTGGCCCACCAATGGCCTCACTACTGCAGGCCGAGTTGTACACTGCTGCTGCACCAGAAAATCCGGAAGTGACCAAGTCTGCGAGACCCTGTGCCGGTGCTTGTTTTTAGCATCGAAGACAACCAGACAACAATAAAATTGTGAGGAGAGATGATGTTGGACCGTTGGTATTGTAGTCAGCGACGGCGATCAAAGGCTGAAAGTGAAAGGCCTAGGGCTGTACTGTCCGTACCTGTACCTGTTGTACCAGCCCACCTGCACTAAACAGAGTACGACCGCCTCAGCCAAAGCAGGGAGCCCCCGTCTCACCTTCCATGAGTGAGTGCAGGTGATCACGGAACTGATACTCAAGTACGAGCAAGCGTGTACAATAGATCTGATAAGAAAGTGCTGCATTCAGTAATCGGAATCGGCCTCGGGATCGGCCTCAGAATCGGAATCTGACAGCCTTGCGCCTTGCCACCTCCACTCCACCTGGCCAAGCTGGCCTCGTGCCCACGCCGCTTTTGATAAGGCTCATCGCTTGCCGTGCGTGACCATCTGCAAGTAAATATTCTAATCTTTTGCAGAGGCAACTGACGACAGCCTCAACCCCTACCAACTTCAATCATGCTGAGGATTACGCCATCTCGAGTCCTCGCTCGAGCTTGGTCTCGTCCATTTAGTCCCCGTGTTCTGCCCACCTTCCGATCTAGAAACTTTGCAACCGTCGTGGACCCCATCCCCAAAGTATGCGCCCCGAAACTCTCAGAAGAATTGGTTGCAACTGCTTTCGGGCGGATCTAACCGAATTATAGGACCCAGCAGAATTAGACCAAGTAACCACGCTTCCCAATGGAATTCGGGTTGCGACGGAGGCATTGCCAGGTCATTTTTCTGGAATCGGAGTTTATATGGATGCAGGTTCTCGATATGAAAACGAACATCTTCGAGGCGTGAGCCATATAATGGACAGACTGGCCTTTAAATCGACGACGAAACGAACAAGTGATGAAATGTTGGAGGCGCTGGAATCCTTGGGTGGAAATATACAATGCGCCTCTTCGAGAGAAGCCCTTATGTACCAATCCGCAACTTTTAACTCGGCAGTGCCTACAACGGTCGCTTTACTTGCAGAAGCTATACGCGATCCCTTAATCACAGAATTAGAGGTGGAGCAGCAATTGGAGACGGCCGCATATGAAATTGGGGAAATATGGTCAAAGCCAGAGTTGATATTGCCCGAATTGGTCCATCTGGCAGCATACAAGGACAACACTCTCGGAAATCCATTGCTGTGTCCAAAGGAGAGGCTCGGAATGATCAACAAACGTGTCATTGAAACATACCGGTCTACATTTTACAAACCAGAGCGCATGGTTGTGGCTTTTGCTGGGGTTCAGCATGACGAGGCTGTCAGATTAACGGAGCAATACTTTGGGGATATGGCGAAATCCAACGCCCCATCACTTGCGCAGACTGGTTCAGACACAACATTAGGCTCCTCATCGACGAAACATCCAGCTCCGATACAAAACCCATCAAAATTACTTTCACGAATTCCTTTTTTCAAAAATCTCTCCACTTCCGCAGCTAAAAATGCCGAAGTACACTCGCATCTCAACATCCCACCATCTGCGCTCGAGCTCAAGCAACATTCTCATTATACCGGTGGATTCTTGACTCTCCCCAATTTACCACCTCCCATTCAAGCCACTCTCCCCCCATTATCTCACCTCCACCTCGCCTTTGAGGCGCTTCCCATAGAATCGGAAGATATCTATGCTCTTGCCACACTCCAGACTCTCCTTGGTGGAGGCGGTTCCTTCTCGGCTGGTGGTCCTGGGAAGGGAATGTATTCACGTCTATATACCAACGTCCTAAACCAACATGGATGGGTAGAATCTTGCGTGGCCTTCAACCACGGCTACACGGATTCCGGAATCTTCGGAATCTCAGCCAGCTGTTCGCCCAGCAAAGTGCACAGTATGCTCGACGTCATGTGTCGAGAACTCCAAGCCCTAACTTTGGAAACGGGCTACTCCTCCCTCCAACCCGCCGAAGTGAACCGAGCCAAGAACCAGCTCCGATCTAGTCTCCTCATGAACCTCGAAAGTCGCATGGTCGAACTCGAGGATCTCGGTCGACAAGTCCAAGTCCATGGACGCAAAATAGGGGTCCGCGAGATGTGTAGGAAGATTGAAAATCTCACTGTCAAGGACCTCCGAAGAGTTGCGAAGATGGTATTCGGAGGAATGGTACAGAACCGCGGGAAAGGAAGCGGTTCTCCTACCCTCGTCTTACAAGAAGGTGATGAGGAGGGCATCACGCGGAAAGCGCTACAGTGGTCCGACGCGCAGGAGAAGATTGCGGGGTGGAGATTAGGCAGACCTTCGTGATTATAGAGCTGAACTCTGTGTCAGTTGAAAATTTTAAAGAAATCCATCTTATGAGTGTTATGAGGGGGGAGGGGGAACAGAAAGGCGTTGGTATGTAGATAGGTATGGAATCTTACCGAGTCAAGTAAGTTATCTTTTGTTGGTGTAAAATATGTACTATACAATACTATACAATACAATACAGGGAAAATGTCACAAGATTAAAAATGGGCCTACTTGTATATCTAAATCAATCTATATACAAAGTCGTGTCAAAGGGACTTTTTGTATTGTAGTGCTACTGTATACATATTTGGTTCTTAATCTAATTTCTTTTTTCCTTTCTTTTTTCTCTTCTTCTTTTGAAATTCTTTAAATTCTACCTAAGGTAGGTAGGTACCTGTGTGCGCACGGGGCATCCGCCCACCCAAGTAAACCGCCCAAAAAACAATAATAGTTAATCGATAGAAAAGCAACCATATAGTTTAAATTCTTTCAAATAAGATGAAAGTATAGCTTAGAGTAGTAGTATTTTCTTTTACTCCTAGAAAATTTAAATATTCTAGATTACTTCTATTAAAAGGTAGAAATTAAAGCTTAATAGGCCGAAGTACTAACTAAAAAAAAAAAAAGTAACTAACAGAAAGTGTAGAGGAGTAAATAAGCTACAATTTGGGCTACTGAATAACACTTTTGAAGGTGGTTGTTATAATGAATTATAGTGGCTAAGTGGGGGTGGGCGGCGGTTAACCAGGGTGGGCGGATGCCCCGGGTACACAGGTAGTGATTTATTTTTTGTTATTGTTACGATAAATGAATAAACTAGGTAGTCTTTGACGTAGTATCTCCTCCTTGGTACTGTAAGCTGGCAGCGGGTAGGTACAGTAGCTGGCTAGAATTCTAATTGCCCCTAATAGAACCATACTAAGCGAGGACATATTCTCTAACCGCGAAACCTTGATTCACAGACTGAAATACGAACGCATTCGCTTCGAATCACTTGTGGAATTCTCGCTGATTGGTTTCATGGCTCATGGGCTTGTGACTAGTATAGAAACTAGTCCTCTTACAAAATATTTCAAGCTCTTTATTACTTTAAGAAAACCAAGCAGGTCACTCTACAATTTGCAACATAATTTCAAGTCCGAGAGTCTCCCATCTGCTGGTCAACCATTCAGCCTGAACAGGAACATCTTGGACGACATGGATTGGCTTCGAGGACACAATCGTGGTCTATCGCGGCAGGATACTTCTATTATGCCTTCAGGTTTAGACAACCAGGCTCGCTCATCTTCAGGTAGCCTCTCTCAACCTAACGTTTCTAGACTACCATGGGACATAGACATGCCAGGTCCCGCAGCCAGAATTCTCGCTAATGAGAACCCCTCTTCGTCATGGCGTAATAATCAGGCATCACATCTACCTTCCCGCATCGATAACACCCATCCCTCCTCGTCTAGAGCAAGAGACCCGACACGGAACAACCAATACTCTCAGCTAGCATCTCGAGTCGACAACTGTCACCGTTCCCCATCACGACCCAGGCAGCCCTCCTGCAATAACCACTCCGGGCTCCCATCGCGCATCACCAACAACCACACCTCCTCACCACGTCGTCATCAAGTAGCACCTTCACCTGCCAACACGACATCGACATGGCCGCTCGGCAAACACACATCGATTCTCTCCCGCCCGACCAACAGAGAGAGCAAGACGTCTGGGCGCGGAGCCAATTAGAGCGGAACGGCAGCAGTTGTCCAGGCGGATATAAATACCAGAGAACCGACCACGGGTACATTTGCCCCCTTCGCGTGCATCTGGTGACGCATGAGCTATTGCGGGAAGGCTTGGGTAGGTTTTATCAGTTGAGTTGTTAAGGGAATTCTAGGGGCGTGGAAAGGGCGTGGGCGGGTCCTTTTGGGTCTCTGGCGGAGGTTGAGGAGTATGAGAGGAGTTGACTGGGCTTTGCTTGATGGGTTTTTAGTAGGTAGGTAGGGAGATGTAAGGGTGGTGGAGAGAGTGAGGGGACTGGGAGGAGCGACACTACTAGTTTTCAAAGTGTTGTGTTTGGGAGGTTCGTTGTATGAGTGGTTGATGAGGATCCTACCGACCTAGGTAGAAGAAGGTTCACAAGACCATCTATGTTTTATTCCAGGTTTTAAAGTACGCGATATTTATGAGAATCCATTTAAGATCTGTACCACCTATATACAAAAACGTATACTACTAGAAACTCTTCCCTCTTTGTGATTTATCTAATTGATACCTCAACAAGAGGAAGGATCTTATCAAGTAAACTAACAATCTTCCTATCTACCACCTATCACACCATATAAGCTAGACCTTAGAAAGTTCCATAGCCATCGTAAGAGGGTTATCCAAAGTCTGAATGCTAACAACTTCATACCCACCAAACGTATCTGCGTTCCGACCAACAGTATTCAGGTAAGAATAGTTGTTATCGTTCCCAGCCAGGATCTTGAACCAGTCACCCTCCACACCCTTTGCACCCTTCTTCAAGACATTTGCCTGGCCCGATTTCCCCATCGCTGCGCTCGCCGCCTTGATATCTCGCTTAGCTTCGTCGTTCGTGATCAGCTCCGAGATCAAGAAGAATTTCTCCGGCTTTTTCCCATCGAGTTTTCCAGATTGCTATTAATCAAAGTTATCTTAGTATCACAATTGTCCTGTAACAGAAAGTTTTGGAACGCACCTTCGCAGCATCATGGAGGAGTTGCGATGCCGGAACCGCCTTAGCATCAAAGCCATCAGCAGCAACCAACTTCCCATTCCCATCTTTCACAGCTTCCCCCTTATCATCAAGCTTATACCGATTGGCATCGTACCTCGCGAACCGGGCGTGCGCAACGATCGCCACATACTCCTTCCCCACCCCATCCTTCGCTCTCCCAATACTCATCTCCACCACATTCTTCCCGGGATTCCCCTTAGACCGCGCAAACATCCGACTCCAGCCTTCCTCGTCCTGGAAGCCGTATTTTTGATCAAACCCAAGTTCCGGAATGGATTGCTCGACCCCGAGAAAGTCTTCTTCTTCGATGTCGTAGTGGTCTTTTTCTTGCTGCGTGTACCCTTTGTTTTGCTGCGGACTGGCGGCTAGCTTCAGCCCCTTGTCTCCGCGGGTGGTTAGTTGGGAGGTGGTGAGTAGGGTGGGTGTAGATTCTCCGCCGCAGCCGGTTCCTCGACACCATATATCTGGGCTGTTGTTGAGGTTGCTGTCTCCGATATGGACGGTTGGTTCGTTGGGTGTGGTGTCGGGTGTTTTATCACCTGTGCCGATTCTGGGGGTATTTTCGCTATCGGGCTTTTCTCCAGTATGTGAGGGAGTCTCACTGCCGGGTTTGATAGTAGGAGGGACTCCTTTGGAAGGTGTGATTCTAACTGGTGCTGCGCGGACATGGTTCCAGTTGTATACTGTCACTCAAGGTCAATCTTTGCTTCTTAGACTGTTAAGGAGTGGATGTATACTTACACTCGATTTCAGAGTTAGGAACGGCTCTACCAGATGTCTCTGGTATACTACCAAGGGCAGCTAAACCGAGCAGGATACTGGTACTGCTAAAACGCATTGCAACGAGGGAAGTGGGTGTAGCAAATAATGAAGTAAGTACAGCAATGAATGAATGTGCCACTTCTAGAAAGAAACAGAGTACCAAACAGAGAACTATAGGAAATATAAGAAGACGTGAACCGATGAATTAAAAAATCTTCTCGCTCTCATCCTCTTCAGGTACTTATATCCATCCATACCAGCTACACAACACGCATGACAACTACCCAAGAACTCCACGTTTATTTTTATTCTTTCCATGTCAATCATAAATCATAAACCATACTCGAGTAAGGTGGGAAGTAAGAATCATTTCAGTTCAGTATAGCCGCTGGGATTCTATGAAATCCTACGGAAGTGGAATCGATTCGTAAAAATCACAGCGCCAAGGTGGCCGGAGGAGTTGATCCTAAAATAATCCATTCCTTCATCTACCTCGCCTCAATCGAGCTCCACTTGTAACTATATTCTACCATCTTGCCCGTACGCCATTCGTTTGCCGCCTCTCGCGCGCTTCCCAGATTAAGAGGCGAAATATGAAAATTGTTGGGATGGTCGTAATATAACATGTACGAATTATAGCCGTATAATTAATGTTGTATGTACGGTTCCTTTAATTTCTCCTTGTAGATACTCCCTGATATGATATTTGGTTCGATGATATACTATGTTTACTTTATTAGACCGGATATAGAAAGTTCAAATCTACTTATTGGTAGAATGAAAAAAGAACTCAGTTTTAATCGGTATATTAGAGTCACGTGTAAAGTCTTTTTTCTCATACCTCGAAATCCCCCTGAATTCTAGATTGTAAAAACTGTATATCATAAAAGTATTTATTATTACAACCTTTTAGTTTGAGCTTTTAAATTTAGTCTATTTGCTGTTGGTAAAGTGTTAATTGGATTATGAAGAAGAAGAGAAGGAGAGATCTTGTTACGTGAGAAAATGGTTAACTACATGTACGAGTACGAGGACCCCTATTCACTTATAGTACAGGAACAAGGGTGGGGTCTATCTCGTGCCATTCCATTCACTAAAAACAGTTGAATACTTCGGGTTTTACTATTCCGTCAACGACTTCAAATAGATCCCCAATCCTTCATAATCAATTTACTAAGCACTACGCTTGGTAAATAGAGAACTGCAGGTGTGTGGCACAGAAAATGGGGGCCGAGGGGGCTTCGCTTACTCCCGGCTCCACAGCCCGACTCAGCCCCTAGCCCTACGAGTATATCTCACCTACCCCACCACTTGTACCTGCACAAGTGCCCTCATCCCCCTCCAACCATATTCAAAAAAAGATATCAAGCTGCGGGATCATGCTGTTCCTAGAACTCCCTTTAGAACTCCTCAAAATTATCATTTCCTTGACGGTTACGGAGCTAGGATTGAACCAGTCGATGAAAGCGCGTCTTACTTGTCGTATGTACTCTACGGCATCCACCCTCCCATAATCCACGTCCGCTAATCTCTATGCGTCTTAGGCGTTTTCGCCAAAGAAATTCTTGAGGCGGTCGTTGAGACAAGACTTATTGAGGAGGTCGCATCAAAGTCTCACAGGCTGTTGAGAATCGAGCACCACCACGATGTGACTGCGCGTTACCTTGACCACCGAGTTCGCACTGATGGCTCCGTTACTCATCCTTGGATTGCGATAATTCGTGAGACATGTCGGTTGCTTGCTCAACATACTAAGTCAGAGCACGATGTCGCGCGGGTGGAGTTGTGTCGCCGTAATGCTTGTTTATGTCTTGCCGTAAACGCAGGACGTGATGTGTATGACATATTGGTCAAGGAGTGCACAGATAGCAAGAAGGCATTTGAGGGTAGTGACAATTCACTAGTCAATTGTCTGACAATAGCTGCATGGATTGGTGATGGGACTCTGGTAGAGTCATTGACTAAGGGAATGGATCAGGATTCAATGTCCTTCTTTGGAAGGCCATCATGGGCAGCCGCTGCCCAGGGCCATGCGGATCTCTTGCAGCTCTTCTTAAACCAAGGCGCTTTGCCCTACAATCCCGACTTTGTTCAAGGTCCCCGGTTTGAACTTTCCAAGAGCCCTCTGGCTGTAGCTGCATACATGGGCCACGAAAACATCATACGACTTTATCTCCAACATTACTGCCCAGAAATGCAGCAGGAGGAGCTGATGGGTATTTTCTATGCAGCGAAAGGCAATCAACCCACTACCCTCCAACTACTTCTGGAGCATCACAAGACAACTTCGACAGTACAAGAATATCAAGAAACCATTGATGTTGCCCTTACCATGAGCTCTGGACGGGGTGCTCCTGATTCCCTTCGGATTCTCCTGGACCACGGTGCCAACGTCAACAAGTCACTTGACTTTCCACTCTCGTGTCTGCAGTATGCGGTGATTGCTGGGGATACGCAAACTGTGAAGTTGTTGCTAGACGCGGGTGCTTCGCTCGAGCCTATGGTTTGGAATGAAAGAACTAGACCGAGTGCCTTGAAAGAGGCTAGCCGGAGAGACAACCATGCTCTTACGAAGCTTATATCTGATAAGCAACAAGGATTGAGTGCTGGATGTTCCTAGGGAACTATACCTACTGATGGAGATGTCGAGGTTGAGAATTTATATGGCGATTTCCAGGTTAATAGCCATCTTCATCTTCTTTCTACCTCAAGGGTGTGTGCTGAGATACCAAATAGAGGTGATTTTCTCCTAGGGAGATTATTTCTCCAAAACTTCTTTTTTGTTCCCGTGGTGCCTTCTGGAGAGTGATGGTGAATGACATTTAGTTTGAATTGAAATACTGCCCTCCAGCATCTCCATAATCGCTACTCAAATTATGCGTAGTGTTTTACAGTATCCCGAGAAGAAAAATTCCTATCATTTTGCTTTTTGTTTTCAAGTACTTTATGCAATAGAGGGGGGTTTTCCGGCTCTATCCTTCGCTCGACATGGATCAATTACCATTTACCTTCCCTTTTTCTACATAATTCTACTTTTCCTAAAGCAATTACTCTTTACCCTTTCTAGTCTTTCTTTTATCTTCTCTTATATCTATCTAGTCGTTCTACCCATACTATATAAGCTACCGGTCACACAACCCTTTTTTCGAGATCAAATTTTTTGTTCTAAATCACTTGCTCTCACTTGCTTGTACTAAACAAGCCGATTACCCTCCATGGAAACCCCTCTAAGGAGGCCTCTGGCCTTACCGTCGCCTCTGAAAAGAGGTCCGGGTAGGGGAGGAGTACGCCCGATTCCCCCCCTCCCGAATATACAACAGCACTTCGTCTTAGCAACGGCTGAAGCCCTTGAACGTAGTTCTATAGGCCAAACCTTCTTTGGGGGTACTGCAGAAGCTGTAGATTGCCACCTAAGTACTATACTCGACAAAGCTCCCCCCGTCCTCCTGCCCTACCTTCGAGCCTTTTGT
>CAJVRM010000481.1:2058-23945 GCA_911693285.1 Hymenoscyphus albidus | reverse complement strand
TTTGATACAAGTAACGAGTTCACTTCCAAGTGAACAACCCGATAGTCTTCTTCTTATCATAGCATACCAACCAGCGAATACCCAGCCAAGTTTAGTTAGCCAGTTTGAGTATTCGTTACAAGATATTACTAGGAATCCCTAATAAGTAAATAAAGACTAGTAATAATACCTTTTTAACTATATATTTTATATACTTATAGTTGTGACGACACGTACGATATGTTGCCCGTGGGCGTCCAAGGTGTAGGTTATGGAATCGTAGAACTGTCTTATTCGAAGATTCTAAGCTGAAGAGAAGAGGAGAGCTCGAGGGAGCTCGAGTCTACATACATAGTGTGGGTCGCTAAGCGGCGCCACGTGATACAAGTGGCACGTGATGGTCAGAACCGTCACAATAGTCTAGACTTCTTTTTAGTTAGTTTATATAATAGTTATATAAGTCTAGCTATACTTTATTACCTTTTTAATAAACTAGTATTAGAGTCTTCTTTCTATTTGTACTTTCCTCTTACTTTTAGGTAGTATCTACTATTTTTACTTAGTATAAGGTAGTAATCCCTTTCATCTTATCTATAAATACTTTAGCCTATTTAGAGGTAGGTAGTATTATATTTATATTAGGCTCTATCCTTAATAGGATAGGAGAAGGTATATTATACCTATATGTTATAAAGAATAGGCTTATTCTAAGGCCTACCTAATAGTATCTATTAAGTACTAGTTAAGCTATAGGGAGCTAACGCTTTTAGTTAGACTATTCTTATTTAATGAAGTTCTAAATATATACTTATACCTCCTAGTTTAGCCTTTCTAGTCCTCTATTAGTTTATAAGTAGTAAGTAGAGCTAAGTCTCTATTATATGTGACGGAGCTGGATTTCATTTGACAGGATTTCATTCGCTTGGCCAAGCACGTGACGAGACTTGGTATTGGAACAACTTAAATAACTTCGCTCCTTTCAGATTCTCTTCTCTCTTTAGTTTGATTTCTTCGTACCTACGGTTTTAGTTCTAGCAATTGATTCAAAAGCTGTATACACTTTATCCTTTGTTGGCATCCGTGACATTATATACTTATTAAGTAGTAAAAGGTTTTCTAGAATATACTTATCTAGTTTATACCTCTATTACTAGTAATAGTATAAGGTATACTATAATATTATGCCTAGTATTTTATAAACTTTTTAGTATATTCCTCTACTTTTATACCAGGTATTACTTCTAATATAATAGTCTTACTTAATTAGTCCTTACTAACCTAGAGGTAGTAATTCTCTTAAGAATTTAGTAGGTTAGTAATAAAGTCTATAGAGATTTTCTAAAAGAATTAGTTAAGGACTAGTAGTAGTTATAGAAAGCTATATTTATATTCCCTCTATACTTTATTGCTTTTATAATAGTTATAGTTCCTTAGAAACTATCTTATATACTTAGATTATAGTAGCTAGTAGAAGTTATATCCTAAAATAAAAGTAGTAGAGTCCTAGCCTAGGTATCTATAGACTAGTAAATTATAAATAGATTAAATAAGCTTAGTTCTTAGAATATTATTTTATTACAGTTTAGGATCCTCTCTATTTAAATCGGCTTCTAATAAGAATAGAGCTCCTAGAACCTATAACTTCTTATAGTAATATGGGTAACGTGCATGTATAGCGAACCGGCCAAACAAGCGAACCGGCCAAAATTTTCTACACTCGCGATTGAAATTGTAAGAACTCTACCACAACGCCTCTAATTAAAAAACACTATTCAGAAATTTCTTCCCCAGATACTTCCTCTATAATATTACAGGTGCGCGTATTATGACCAGTCTCTCCGCAGTTGCCACAGCGCCGTGCACGTGATTCTTCCCTCGGTTTCCGACCGCTACTTCTCTTTATTTCCTGCATTACCTGCTCACCAACGTCTCTATCATCCTGTAGGTCCTGCGCTTCCTGTTGACTAAGTGATCCTCCTTGCTGTAGGCGTGTTTTTTTAGCTCTACGGCGCTTACTTAGTACTTCATTTGCTTGTCGAAGTCTCTGGTTCTCAGCTTTCAATAGTACTATCTGGTGCATTACTTTTGATGCACCCTTCGTAAGCTGGTCAATGGCCTCGTAAATATGGGTTGGAGAGCTACTTTGGTGGCGTAAAATTCCATCTTTAATAAATGCAGTCTGTGATAAGGCTTCAGTAGGGTTATTTGGTGTCTGGGAAACCCAAGGCTGAGCGGAATACGGGGGGGAGTTTGGAGGCGTTGGCGTCTTTAGCTTAAGATCAAGTGTAGAAATTACACTTTCTGGGTCAAATGGAAGAAGCCCAGCCCCTCGGAACCCTCCTCGGATATTGCTTTCTGTCATTGCAATATTAAATGCGGCGTGGAAGGCAGGAAAGAAATCATCCTTAGTAATATGGATGATCTGAGCCCGCATCATATCTTCAATTTGCTGACCATATGCCCTTTTCAAAGGGCTAAAACAGCCAACGTCGAGTGGCTGGAGTATATGAGAAGAATGAGCAGGCATACAAAGAGTGATAATGTTGTTTTTCTTGCAATATTCCTCAAATTAGTCGGAGTGGTGGCTTTCATGGCCGTCGAGGACTAATAGACGATAACCACCAATAGATTGGGACTTTGTATGCTTCTCAAAATGTCGAATCCAATCCATGCCTTTCTCATTTGTTGTCCAACCATTTTCAGTAATAGCAATCACCCAGTTAGGTGGAAATCCACTGTTTTGGTACCAAGAAGCGAGGTGATCTTTTGCGGCAACAATCACAAACGGTGGAACACACCAGCCTTGGGCATTAACCCCCTGGATTACTGTAACCCATTCCCGATTACCAGGCTGTACTCTTTTTACTTTTACACGTCCTTCTGAGCTTGTAATAACCATTGCAGTTGAGATAACGCCCATCATAAACCCAGTCTCGTCAAAGTTGTAGATATCTGCATCGTAGATTCCGTACTTCGCTATTGTGTTTCGTACAAGCTCAAACCAGCCTCATTCGCTCAAACCAGCCACGAATGACTTCTGGATCTTCGCACTTAGCTCTCGGATAGTCGTATTTTCGTTGGAAGCGTGTCTGGAGTTCTGGGCGGCGCTTAACAAAGTTATAAGCCCAACGCGTCCCGACGCGTGGCGCGTCGCGTGCTTCAAGAAGTCGATTTGCTATATCTTCAACTACAGATATCCGCGGAGGAAATCCTTATGTAGCTAGGTCGAGGATATGTTGAACAAGTACTGATTCCTCTAGCTCGGTCATTTTCCGTGAATTGGCTAAAATATCGCGTCGTGAAGGTATACCAAGCAAAAGTCGACCTAGCTTCCGGTGGTCTACAGAATAGGTCCTGGCAGCAGCTCGAGCACGTAAATTTGGGTCTTTTTGCATAGCTTGGATAGCTAAGACTAACCGGCTTTCGTTATTTTTCAGAGGCATCCTTCGTTGTAGAGAAATTTAATATTTCGTGGAGGTGTGGTGGGGTCGCCGGGTTTTGGCCGGTTCGCTTGTTTGGCCGGTTCGCTATACATGCACGTTAGCCCTTTATATTAACTTTATAGTTACTTACTTAGATCTTTATCTTAACCTTACTTAAAAAGGATTAGTTACTATTCTAAATAGAGTAGAGGATAGTTTTATATAGTATATCCTTTTATACTATTTTATCTTATAACTTATTTAGTTCTTAGTCCTAGAATAGAGCTTAGGATTTTAGGTCTTAAAGTATAGGGTCTTACTTAAACTATATAGCTAGTAGTTAAACTAATATAGTAGCTACTACTACCTCTCCTTCTCCTACTAGATCTAGCTAACTTCTAATACTATCTAGCTCTAGAAAACGCCTAAACCTTAATATCTTATTATTCTTTCTAAGGGTATCTTATTCTCTCTTAGATAGTATATCTAGGATAATAGCTTTAGTTCTTAGTTAATAAAGTAAAGTAAACTAGAATAAAGCTATAGTCTTATACTAGTAAATCTAGTACTCTATTAACTACCTTTTTATTATAAAATACTTAAGA
Organism: Hymenoscyphus albidus; assembly: GCA_911693285.1. NCBI lineage: Eukaryota > Fungi > Ascomycota > Leotiomycetes > Helotiales > Helotiaceae > Hymenoscyphus > Hymenoscyphus albidus. Next base: position 19,939 of record CAJVRM010000481.1, on the reverse strand, counting down.
TTCTTATAGTCTATCTAGATAGTAAAGGGGCCTACTACTTTTAGTTTAGTGGCCTAGAACTTTAGATAGAATACTACTACTAATATCTCCTTATTATAGATATTATAGTTAATTTTAGCTTTATTTAACTTTTAGGAGAAGAAGCCTACCAGTTAGTAAACTCTATCTTTTTCTTAAAGGAGGGCGCCTTCTATTATAAGCCTACTATATGTAACGAATACTCAAACTGGCTAACTAAACTTGGCTGGGTGTTCGCTGGTTGGTATGCTATGATAAGAAGAAGACTATCGGGTTGTTCACTTGGAAGTGAACTCGTTACTTGTATCAAAGATGTCAAACTAATATGATAAGATTGATAACTAAGTTGAGCACGAAGCTCCTATCTAAAGGCAGAAGTGCCAGTCTTATATAGAACCTTCGTTCTCGTGGAGCCTTCGGGGAGCCCAAGATCCTCAAGCTCCAACGCAAGCTCCTGCAAGCTCCAACGATCATGTGACCCTGTCACGTGATACTAACCGAATGAAATCCCTGGATCGCTTAGCTAGCCCAAGCGTCCCTATTTGCTATAAGAGTACTGATAGTGCTTGAGCTTTCAGGACGCCGCCTGGTCTTCTCTTATCACGTGAACACGTGATTCGTGACATTGAGGACAAGACTTATAGCCTCACCTGCTCCTTTGGCACCGAGAGGAGCGTTGTATATGTTTAGTATATGAAGTGAAGGGCCTTGAGGTATTTGCTATAAGAGTACTGATAGTGCTTGACCTTTCAGGACGCCGCCTGGTCTTCTCTTATCACGTGAACACGTGATTCGTGACACTATACTCTGTTTCTAGGAATATAAGTAAGGTAGGATCCTACTTTACTAGTACTAGAGCCTTCTAAAATTTACTTTTTAAAGCCTTAAATACTAACTCCCCCCCTTCTCCTTAGAAGAATAGGGTTCCCTTACTAGTTAGCGCTATTAATTGTCTTACTAGCTTAGAATAGTTTATAATAAATATCTAATAAAAATTATAGAAGCTAAAGAAGTAATAAACTTCTTTTTATATCTTAGGAGCTACCTAGTTTTATATTACCTTAATCTTCTTAAAGTTAAGTCTTATACGTTTTTAAAATATTCCTCCTTAGAGCCTTCAGTATAAATAACTATATTATCTATAAAGGCTAAGGAGTAGATATCTAGGGAATCCTATAGTAAACTATTAATATACTATTAGAATATTACTAGAGCTCTACTTAATCTAAATAGAGTTACTAGCTATTCGAAGAAGCTAAACCTTATATAAAAAGTAGTCTTATATTTATAGCCTTAGGCTATTCGAATCTAGTAGAAGGCTAAAATAACGTCGACTTTTGTAAGCTAGTTGTTATGAATCACGTGCTCACGTGATACTTGTCATAATAAGAGGCGCAACCCTCGACAGGCACACCCAGGTTTCTTATAGCAGAAAGGGATCCTTAGACCAGCTAAGCAATCCAGGGATTTTCATTGATTGGAAAGGTCACGTGACCTGGATCTTTTGGATCTTAATGATCCACGATCCAGGAGCGTAGATCTGCATGATCCAGTACGATCCACGAACATGAAAGGATCTATATAAGACTGGCACGTCTGCCATTAGATAGGAGATTCGTGCTCAACTTAGTTATCAATCTTATCATATTAGTTTGACATCTTTGATACAAGTAACGAGTTCACTTCCAAGTGAACAACCCGATAGTCTTCTTCTTATCGTAGCATACCAACCAGCGAACACCCAGCCAAGTTTAGTTAGCCAGTTTGAGTATTCGTTACACTTATTTAGGCTTACTTATATAGTAGGAGGGTATTATATATAGTATTCTAATAATAATCGTAGGAGAGCGCTGGTTTTACTATAGATTATACTATATATAAGCTCTTAAGCCTTAGAAGGTAATCCTAGAAGGTATTTATATAGCTATCCTAGGTTGGTAGTTTCTAGTCTCTAGGACCCGAGGGTTATTATTATTATTATTATTATTCCTTTTAACGTGCTGTGTGAGTCTGAGACTATAGTAGCACGGCTGGGGGTTTCCCTCCAACAGATGAGTAAAGCTGTACTAAATACATGTTTGAGAAGGGGGTTATGGTCATTACAGTTCTTGGGTTGTTGGAAGCAGCTAGGCTTCTGGTTATGACAAAAGAAAAGTTGTTGTGTTGTAGTACGCCCCCTCGTTTCACGCCCTGTACGCTACACTTCCTCGTTCTCGTCTTCCTCGTCCTTAAAGCTGTACTAAATACATGTTTGAGAAGGGGTTTATGGTCATTACAGTTCTTGGGTTGTTGGAAGCAGCTAGGCTTCTGGTTATGACAAAAGAAAAGTTGTTGTGTTGTAGTACGCCCCCTCGTTTCACGCCCTGTACGCTACACTTCCTCGTTCTCGTCTTCCTCGTCCTCGTCTTCCTCGTCCTCATCTTCGTTCTCATCCTCAGTTGCGCGTTGTGTGTGCCATATTCTAGTGGCGATTTTGGTGGTTCGAATAAAGTCAAGTGTGGCCTCGACTCCTTTGGCGGTGTGAAGGAGGGATTTCATGGTGAACTCTCGAATATGATGCTTGAGGAGGTTGCGCTTTAGTACTTTCCTAGCATCCCCAGTTTCTGGACAGCTAAGAAGGAGGTGAGTGGGAGTCTCTTGTCTTCCACATCTACAGCGGTTGTTGGTAGTGTGGCCGAGCTTGTGTAGGTATGATTTGAAGTATCCATGGCCTAGCTTAAGCTGATAAAAGGCGCTGGCTATCTCTCTTTTTGTTCCTTGGGGGACGCAAGGTTTCGACAGAATCTTCCATGGGAATTCCCTTCGATACGAGTGTTGGTTAGTTGATGGTTCTGTGTGCCGGGGGGGTGTAGTAAGCTTTTGACGCCATTCTTTGTTCTGGGTCTGCCTGATCTTGACTCCTAGCATAGCAAAGCTAGTGAGTTGAGTGGATGGTTGGATTGTGGTGGCGGCTTTTGCAAGCTTGTCTGCTTTCTCATTTCCTGGAATGTCGGTGTGACCTGGTACCCAGTGAATTGTGGTAGTAGCTCCCTTGCTAACTGCCTTCCGGGCAGCTGTGATAGCTCTGATTTGGCACTCTTGCCCTGGGTTATCTGATGTGGTTTTTAGCCTCCGTAAACCTGCCTGGTTGTCGGAGTAGATGTGGAAATGGATCCCTGGTCTAGCGTGCTTGGCAGCGTATTCAACTGCTAGCGTGGCCCCTTCAACTTCACCGTTGTAGACGAGCTTGTTTGGTCCAATGTTGACTTTCTTTTCGTAGTGGATTCTGTTTGATTGAGGTGAGATTACAGACAAACCTACCCCAATTCCTTGGCTATTTTCTGTTGTTGTAGAGGATGCATCTGTGTAGATGAAAATGCTGTTATCTGAGTTGTTTTGGAGTAGACGAAGGTGAAGTTTAGTTTCCTCTTCTTTTGAAAGTTTGCTAATGTGAACCTTGTAAGGAGTTTCTCTTTCCCATGGAGGGAAGTGGAAGTGGTGTATTTGCTCAAGGTCTTCAAGGTTGTATAAGTTGCTAATAGAGCGGTGGATTCGCTGTAGTTGAGGAGTTGCCGGCTTCTTTTTCCTTGGAGTTGCTTGAGTATTGAGGAGCTTGTCGATAGCGTGGTTGACTGGGTGTGATGGTGAGAGTTTGAGTAGACGGAAAGCATACATCCTCAAGGAGGAGGAGAGGCGAACTTCAGGAGGTGGGAGGGCGCTTTCTACTTCCATTGGGAGGATAGGAGTGGTTTTGAAAACCCCTAATATCTTTCTAATTGCAAGGTTTTGGAGTTTTTGAAGTAGAGTAGTGAATTGTGCTTGGCCTCGCCACCAGATGGTTGACCCATAGTCTGCGATACTTGTAACGCATGCTGTGTACAGCTGCCGGAGGGCAAAGGGTGTAAGTCCTTTGGAGTTGTTTGCTAGCCTTGACATCCTGAAAAATGCGCCTCTAGCTTTTGCTACCTTGGTAGCGACGTGGTGCTTAAAAGATAATGCTGGGTCAAAGTAGATGCCTAACCACTTAATGCATTGTTTTGGGTGAACGGTTTGGTGGTTGGGGAGGTTGAGTGTGAATTCTTCTGTGTCCTTTGAATTGGTCCAGTGTATGAGTTCTGTTTTATCGAGGTCGAAGGCAATGCTGTTCTCATTTGCTAGCCTGTAGAGTTTCGTGGCTTCTGCTTTTAGTCTTTTAATGTTGTTTTTGAGGTGGCGGGAGGCTGTTGTAAGGGAAATATCGTCGACGTAGGAGATCCATGTAATTGTAGTAGACTTGAAAAGGTCGCGAATGTAGATGAGAAACAGGATTGGAGATACAGGGCTGCCTTGTGGTACCCCAGAGTTGTTAGGTGAGAACTGGACCCGAGGGTTAGTTATTAGGGTTCGACTAATTTATTATTAAATATTAAGAGTAAGGATATTAGAGCTCTTAGAAGATTATTTATAGATATAGGGCTTTCTGATATACTTAGCTAGGTCTCTGTCCTCTTTCCTTTAATATAAACTCTTTCTTCTTCGGTATCTAGTTATTATTAGTACTAGTAGATATCTTAGAGAGCTATATAGAGTTCTATGTTTAATACACCTTCTTAGTAATTTTTATTTACTAAGTAGTAATTTTTATTCCCTAATAGACTTAGCCTACTATCTGCTTCCTAGTTAGAGGGGATATTTATAATTTAATTAAACTTAATATTATAGTGTAACGAATACTCAAACTGGCTAACTAAACTTGGCTGGGTGTTCGCTGGTTGGTATGCTATGATAAGAAGAAGACTATCGGGTTGTTCACTTGGAAGTGAACTCGTTACTTGTATCAAAGATGTCAAACTAATATGATAAGATCGATAACTAAGTTGAGCACGAAGCTCCTATCTAATGGCAGACGTGCCAGTCTTATATAGAACCTTCTTGCTCGTTGATCATTATGATCACCCTGATCCCACTGATCCAGCTCAGCGTTGCTCAGTTGATCACCAATGATCAATGACGGTCACATGACTTCTATCAGATGAAATCCCTGGATCGCTTAGCTAGCCTAAGCATCCCTATTTGCTATAAGAGTGTGTTGCTGGTGCTTAACCTGTCAGGACGCCGCCTGATCTTTGCTTATCACATGCCAACACGTGATTCGTGACATATAGGAGAATAACGTATATATAAGAGGTTTAAATATAGTATTTAATAAGTTCGATAAAGGAGAGAGAAAGAATCTTCTCGGGCTCCGCTATAAAGGAGAAGTAGCCCGCTTAGCAAGGCTTAGTAAGTACTAGTATAGCTAGTACTATACCTAGGGGCTAACCCCTTATAATTACAAAGTATCAATAGACTTAATTAATATTAAAGGAGAAATTAACAGATTTAATTAGTTAAGGACTTTAGATAATTAGTTATTTATACTAAGTCTTTTACTTCTTTTAAAGTAGGCCTAGTATCGCTATAATATCCGAGTAAATATACTCGGTAGTACGGACTATCTAACTAGGCTAGTCCTACCTATATTATAGTAGTACGACTTCTATACCTTTCACTCAGTGTATATTAATAATAGGAATAGTCTAATACTAAGGTTTAGCCTCTTCTTATATTATATCTTATATTTAATAATAAAGTTAAACTAATATATATAAATACCGGTATAAAATAAACCGGCTATCCTCTTATTTTAAACTAAATATGTTAATAAATTATTATATTAAGAGTATATATATTAATAAATTAATACCGGATTATACTTATTAAATACCTCTTTAACTAATAAACATCTATATACTTATTTTAAACCTATACTCGAATATTTAAACTTATATTTAAATAAATCTTAGATATTAGATTAGTATTTATAAAAACTCCCCTTCTATTAATAATAATAAGGGCGTCGTCTTTTCTCTTTTTTATAGGTAATTATTATAATATAATCCTAGTCGAGACTTCTATCTCTACTACCTACCCCCTATCTCGGGTACCTAGGTAGATACCTAGTAGTCTAGAGGCTTCTACTCGGTCAGGGTTATTCTATAAAGACTCTCTACCTACCCTTTAGCTAGCTTCTTACCTTATACTTAGCCTATTCTATACTATATCCTAGTCGTCTTTTAATAAATACCCTACGTAAGAAATCCCTATAAATCTAACAATTACCCTATATACCTACTCCGCCCCCCTTCTCTCTAAAAAAGATAATGATAATAATAACAAGAAACCTCATTCTCAATTTCTCAATTTCTCACTCAAATACTCTACATGGGTATTCTATAGGTCCCTACCTACCTATCTACCTTCACACCTACCTACCTACATACCTACCAACCTAGCTACATCCCTCTCACAAGTTCTCACGAAACTTATACCCTTCTTTCCTTCCATCCATAAGACGCCATATACTGCAACTCCAACTCCGACTCCAACTCCGACACTCCATGATCCCATTGCAAGCCAATCCATCTCTCCCCACTTCTCACCTTCTCTTCCTACTTCTCACCTTCTCTTCTTTTCTTTCCCAGTGTGAAAAACAAACCCAGCAGAATCCCAGAATATAAAACCCGGAAACCCGACTTTTCCCACCCTATGCTGTGAAGGACGATGTTTTCTGTTCTAGAATGAATAACAGAGACAGACACGCGTAAAGGACAGATTCTGACTTCCTCTCCCTTCAAGACTGAGACTGAGAGATGGAGAATGATGAGATATCCCGCCGAAATGGCAACCGAACGGGTAGTAGAAACTCATCAAGTACCCAATGAGAAAAACAAAGAGGTTTTGCTGTGGGAATTTCAAACCCACAATCCGAAAATGTAGAATGATACGTATCAAAACCATAGAAAGACTCCCTAAGTTGCAATTCCATTCGTAGCACCCACCCTCTCTTCATACGCCTCCCAAGCTTTCCTCCGATACCTCTCAGCTTCCTCGACGGGATCCGCAGAGAAGATGATTCCCCGCCCTACAATCACGATATCATTCCCCAACCCAATGATCTTCGCCGGTGTGTTATATTGCTGCCCTTTACCATCCCCCACCACGAGGGCATCCTCATCCTCCTCTTCGGGCGGTAACTGACACCCGGGGGTCATATTAAGAAAATGATCACTCTCCTTCTCATTCAGACTCTCCTGCGCCACGAACCCCATGACATAGTTCGGATGTTCCCTCGCAGCCTCCACACACGCAGCCGTGTACTCCGCATTCATAAAATTCCCCTGACTACTCATCTGCGCCAAAATCAACAAGCCCCTCTCCAACGGCGCCTCCTCAATCCCCTCCAGCGCCTCATCCCCAAACTCCAGACTATAACTCCGCGGCGAATTGACGGGCTCGAAATGCTGCGACACCGTCGTGATGGAGACGATACTTGCTTTCCTCCCCGCCGCCGCCGCCTGTCCCAGTTCCAGCGTCTGGTATTCCGGGATCGGCGTGATGGTCTTATCCTCCTCCTCCTCATTATCCGAATTAATACTCTCCGCCCGTGGCGTTCCAACTGAGATATCAGTCTTCACCTCATACCGCTTCCTCTCCCGCCACCGCACCGCCGCCTCCGCGAGCGCATCCACCGCCGCCTTCCCAGGGACCATATTCACATTCGTGATATGGCTCCACTCGATGATCTTCGCCGTGCCCTCGGTATACTGCAATTGCACCGTATTCCCAATATCGCCGAACTTGCGATCCTCGAAGATGAGGAAGCCGTGGCGACGCGCGAGACGTGCGAGGCGGGCACCCGTTCCCGTTGTGGGGTTGTAGTCCCAATTGGAGATGAGGTCGTAGTGTGTTTTTAGGACGCAGATGCTGGGGCCGAGGGCGTTAGCGAGGGCGAGGAGTTGGTTGGTGGTTGAGACGTCGGCGGAGAGGCAGAGGTTGGTTTTCTTGAGCGTCATGAGGCGGAGGAGGTATGTTGATAGGGGGTGGGGTGTGGTGGTTGCGCGGGTTGAGAAGGGGGTGGTGGTTATAGGATGGGGGGGTCTGGAGGACATGGTGGTGTTTTTGGGAGGGGTAGGTGGTGATTGCGATCGATGAGGACGGTATGAGTAGGAGAGATGTTGTCTTGTTGTTTGTTTCGAGGATGGGAAGCGGGCAATAGGTATAGACGAGGCTCGTTCGGTGGTATTGTACTCGTATGGTACGGAGTACTGTACTTGTACTCGAGTCGGGGACTCGTACGATGGATTGTTTCCTTCTGGGTTGGCTTGGATCTTGGTGCAGTGGTGTGGGTGGTCAATGAGTTTCCTCAACCGGCACGTGGACTTTTTTACCAGTTCACTGACTGCCGCCCGGGCGCCTTCTTGCTCGCTCGCTTCCCTTGTTTTTTTTCAGCCCTGTGAGTCGGTTGTGGTCCTGTTCTGTTTGCACACCTTCTCGGCCCCCCCGAGAGTTTCAAAGGCTTATATTTATATTTATAAATAAAGACGTTCGTTTCGTTCCGTTTCGTTTCGACTCCATAAATTCCATCAGAAACATTTATTTCGAGAGTATAGCGATCGAGAGATATATCGATATGATCTCTCTTATTTCTATATCCTCTATTCCAAGGAAATAAATCGCATCCGTTTTACTCCTTGAAACGAAGGAGGTGCGCGTTCGTGGGGTGATAGGTTGGATATTGCATAGGTAGGTACTGTGATGTATTATTGTATTGCTTTCGTGCAGTGCAGTACATGCATACCGTATCATCCTTTACGGTACCGTTTCCTCAGCCTCCTTTGATTCGTTTGCAACGCTTTGGATGAGCACGTACAGTATTCATTCCACTCTTTGGCCTTTTCTGCAGGACGATCGCACGCCACATCATACAATGAATACTCGAGTGCGAAATCCTCAGATATCTTGGTGCTATCGGTAAACGAATCAGCAGTCACTTATTCGCACATCCAAGGCTTCCATTGCATTCCCATCAGGCAAAATCCATTCATCTCAAATCATCCATCCATCCCCATCCATCACCGCTCGTCCTCACCCTCCCTCCCATCACTCCTTAAGAAACCCCGCATAAACCACTGCACCATCCGCATTGCATGAGAATCATTCCCATCAGATCACATCGCACACAAAATACCCCCATGCACAATCCTCCCCTTTCTGTACGGAGTACCGTTTTCGGAGGCTCCGTTTACCCGTTAATATATTCTTTGCATAAATACGGAGGGCCCAACGAATGGGGTGTGGTGGATGAAGGCGTTTTCCGTGGTGCCCGTTGGGGGCTTGGCTGAGAACAGGAGGGGATGGGACAGGGGGAGATACCATACCGAGGTTGTTTTTTGAAGTGGGGGGTCGTGGGGTACGAGTAGTTTGGGTATGTGGTGGAATATTGGAAGACTGGAATATTGGATGGGGGATGGTGAGGAGGTGAGTACGAGGTTTGGGAAGGGGATTAGGGGGAGGGAGATGGTTTGGTAAGTGCTTCGGAAATTGGGAGGAGGTGTGAATTACGTTCAGGAGAGTTAAGGAAGGGAGAGGGGACTTACAGTAGCTTTTCAAATACTATGCAGGTAAGTAGACTTGTTCACTAGGTGTAATACATCCAGATGGCGGAATTGGATTAAAAATGGATGAAGTCAGAAGATTGAAGGATAGATAATCAGTGAATCACTCTTGAGAGTATGTAAGATTATATAAAATATCTTCACGAAATTTAAGAAAGGAATAGAGGAACGTATCTTCTTGGTCCACACACGTAAACATCCAAACCCGTCCGAACTACCAAACTCCCTCTTCCAAATATACCATCCGACCCCCCTCTCCGACTACTCTCCAACCCCCAAACTCCCAACCAATAAAACCCCCGAACCCCATAAAACTAAACAACCCCTCTTGCCAATTAGAAGAACCTTACAACCTTAACTTGCTAGACCACCCCAAGCGAACGATGTCGATCGGTATTCAGTAGAAACAAACTTTGATTTTGGGCTTTAGATAAGTAGCGAATGAATAGTTGGATTCGTTGCATATCGCAGTATCGGCGAGCTTGAAGAGTATTTTTTAGAGCGCTTATGTTTTGTTACATTACAGTAGGAGTAAGTAGTGAGCTTCTAAGGGGATTTGGGAGCTGGTTAGTTATGCTTGGAGTTATGTATTAGTCCTGGAAAATTGTTCCTGACTAATATTTATAGTTTTTGACTATTTACTTAGATTTTGTTCTATCATATTCTCGACTTCGCGTTCAAAAGGTCTAGTTCTCTATAGTTAACCAAATTACCACGACGAGATTGAACTGCGTTGCGTTGACCTTACATATCTTATTGATGGGGTGTTTGAAAGTCCTTTTCTGCAGGTTCGTGCTCATACTCTATACTATGTAAGGATTCTCGATTCGTAGCGGCTATTTTTGAGAAGTTATTCTGGTTTGTTACATGGTGTAGCGTATATTCTTGATTTTTTTTCAACTCTTGGGATATTAAAGAGTTCTGATTTTATTTCATGGCTGAGGTACACACATGGCACCGTAATAACTCATGCTTGTATAATGGATATCATAGGATTAATCTAAAGCTACTTCATCTCCTCACCAAGAGATGCGTAGATACTCGTGGCGGTTGCTTTATCTACTGTCTCTTTTATTTTCTTTTCCTTTTTCTTCCTTCCTGTAAGCGATCTCCAAAACAATATCCCACCAAACACCATCAACCTTCCTCTTCCACCTCTTTCTCCCTCTAACCACTACCATCTTCAAAACAAGCAATCACCCCAAGAACCACCAAAATCTTAATACTCCACTGCCACATCATTCACTTACAGCAGATCGTATCGCACATCGCAAATCCCATTCTCATCCAAAAGGTAGCTTCCCTCAACCTTTCCTGGGCTCTGTTACATTTCGTAATATAGGCGAACCAGTAAACTACCAATTCGCTCCAGCGGTCACTTCTAGGAGAGGTCGGTAAAAGGGTCGTATTTTGGTGAATATCTTTGTTGGTGATTTGTAGGATTGTGAATTTGTGAGAGTTTGTTTTGTGGCATGTCGAGGGACTGGTCCATCGGCTGTGGTTCTGGTAAACCAGCGAGGTTGATTCGGCCTATGTCGCTGCGACTGTCGATTTCTTTGCATATTAAGACTCGGTTGGTTTGATTTAGTGGTCTTTGGGATCATCTACCAAAGAAGTAGGTTTGATTAGCGAGTGCTCAATACGATAAAGCTGCAAAGCTCTCTCGTGGATTCGGTGAGTGGCCTGGATGAAAGTGTTCTACTCGACACACTCTTAGATTAAGTAATATCCCTCGCTTGAAAATTGATGAGTCTTGTTCCAAGATAAGAGAATGTGTAATTGCTTTTCCTAGAAAAGGGTTCACTATAGCAAAAGGATTATCTTGCTGTACCTTGCCGTGAGATACTGTGAAACCACCTATTATTTGGTCATGTGGATAACATACTACTTATTCCATTCTCCATGGGACTATATATCGAAATGAGTTTCCTGGGAGTTGGTAAGATAGTGGTAAGCCTAGTATATTATGTCTTATTCAATGAGTGTCGATTGAAGATTCTGTAGTAGATACGTATGTTTGTACTAAGGGTGTGATAATATGAGCTTTGAGGTGGAACTTCACCTGTCAAGTAAATGTGAATTATCACATTTCAGGACTTGGTTGAGTACGTAAGGTGAATAATCAGCTAGAGAGAGGGATGTTTTGTCGCATATCGCGCTGTTTAACCGACTGCTTCCCTCGCTTACTACCGAGAGAATAAGATTTTCTTGAGATTTTCTTGAGATTTTCTTGAGATTTTCTTGCGTATCGAAAGTTTTTATACTGGTCTGTAATATCCTGATCTGTTTAGAGCACGGGTTTGATTTACTGACCATTAGGGATTTTTGTTGCACATCGCGCTGTTTATTCGACTATTCTCCTCGCTTACTACTAAGATTATAAGTCTAGCTTGAGGTTTTGTTAGACATCACACTTTTTCGGGTCTTCTTTTGTATCAGTCTACGATCTCCTGGTCGTTTAAATGAGTTATCTGGGTTACTAGCAAAGTATCGTTATAACTCGCACTTTTAACTACAATGACTGCGCTCTTGAAACCTCTGCTGGAATCCGGGGAACATATACATGGCTTCATTGCAAATCGCAATTCTTAGCCTAGTCTACAATCTCTTGGTTTTATTGTAGCAGGTTCTTGATCTCCTAGTCTCTCCCAGAACTTTGTCGAATGTCGAGAGTCTGACCAATCACTTCCCTTTCTGCCTCCAGAATCTCGAGCTTTGTTACATATCACAATTCTCCGTATCGGTAAGCAATCTCCTGGTCGATGCCCAGCTTGTCTGTATCCTCCCAGTCCTGTAAAGAGCCCTTGTTGTAGCTACAAGAATGGAAAATAAGTTGGTCAAATCACCTGACCTAGGCACCTGACTGGATACGCGATTTTCTGTAAATCATGATTGGCTAGATCCCTCAACGTGCAGGATTTGTTGCATATCGCACTTTTCGACCGACCGATTTCCCTCGGAAGTGTTTACAAACTGTTTACATATCGCGCCTTTGATGTCCGTCTAGTCCTCAAAGGGGCCTCGGTTACTAGGATCGAGAAAGAAGTCATTCTCGAATTCACCTAATTCGGAAGACACTTGGTCTGGATTAATTGCGTTTTGATTGGCTAAATTATAGAGTTCGTTTTCGTTGCAAATCGCAGTTTTGACCGATCGGTTGCCAGCTCGCTTACAGTACGAGGGTTTTGCTACATTCCTTCGTACAATCTTGGTCTGCATCCTCGGGTCCTCGGAAGACCTTATTACAAAGGTTGGGAAATAAGTATCATTGCCTAATTCACCCAGCTAATCAAGCGCTGTACTTTCTGATTGGATAGTTCATAATAACCAGATCTTTGTTGCACATCGCACTTTTTCAACCGACTGCTTTCAGGCTCGCTTACGAGGTGATTGGCTGATTTCGTTGTATACAGTCCTGGCCTGTATCCTCCTGTTCTTCAAAAGTACCCTGGATGCCAGACTAGACGAGTAATGCTCTGTATAATTTCATTAGCCAGTCAATAATAGCTTGGTTTGACTGATCAAGTTTCTAGTTCGCATCCGCTGTTGATTATGAATTGGAAGACCGCAAGATTTAATCGCGCATCGCGCTTTCCGTGTCGGTCTACACTCTTATATCTTTTTCTCTTGTTTACAAGGCGTAGGAACAGACTTGATCTGGGTTAAGAGATGTTCTATAAATCCGTTCTGATTAGCTAGCTTTCATAGCCCTCAAGTTCTGTTGCACATCGCCCTCTTTAACGGATCGGTTTTGCGATTCGCTTACCCAGAAAAGAATTGCTACGGAGTAGGTTTTCCCTTATTATAGTCTCGTAATCACCAGGAGCAAATATGTCGCTACTCCTTGGATAATCTACGTACTTTGGTTGGTTGAATAATAAGGAGCTACATTTGTTGTACATCGCACTCCTCAACCGACCAGTTACTAGCTCGTTTAACAAAGGATTTACTAGAATCCGCCTTATTTCTTCCTCTAATTCAACAACAGAAGGTACAGACTTGATCCGGACTTAGTAGGCGTCGACATTTTTGATTGGCTATCTTACAAAGAGTCAAGTTTCGTTGCATATCGCACAACCAACTGATCGGTCTCCTGGCCAGCATACTTCCTTTAGCGAGACAATAAATCTTTGGGTTAGGATCGCGGTAATGCGTTATATTTCGTGATCTTTCATGTTTGGTCTAGAGGCTCCTGTTTGAATTGCTTGTTATAGTTCCTAGTGATGTTAATATAGCATTTATCTACGTTTATATTACGCAGGGTTGCTTGACCTAGATCAGGTAAAATTTATGACTACGGCCAGAGGCGGGTTGACTGATTCGTATGTTCATGAGTTTATATCGCATATCTCACTTTTTGTATTAGTCTGTAAACTCCTGGCTTACATCTTCTGAGTGCGTATTCTCATATCCCTAGTTTCTCTCCTTACATATCCAATCTGCCAAATTTAAGAACCCGATATGATTCCCCTTTTTACCAGAAGCGGGGACAGACTCGGTCCATACCAAGCCATTCTCAACGTAATTTGATAGGCTAATTATAAAGCGCCAAGGTCTGTTGCACATCGCAGAACCAAACAATCGGTTTCCTGATCCTCATAGATCTTCTAAATAAGATATTATATCGTGGGATGTCTTAGGGCTTATCGGAGCGTAATTGGCGACGCTGAAATTTGTGGGGTTTTGTTGCACGTCGCACTTGAGTTGAGTAGTACTCGCTACTCAAGTACTACTCAACTCATGGCTACTCATGGCTATTCATATAATACTTAAGTAGTTAAGTAGTCACTCATTGGTTAGCATAGAACGTCAAATCATCGGGCTTGTAAATGCCATCTCGAATCCAGTTACTCTCTCCTTACTACTTCCCTTAAATACAGTAACTGCCATTTTGAGCGGTGTATCTTGATGTTAACAAAAATATATGTTTGAAGGGTTGTTATTCTGTTTACCTACATATCATACCTAGAATGATCGGGCTCTTTGATTCTTTTGGATGTTGGACTCCTTGAGCGATGGCCATTTTGAAACTTCACAAAAGTCTGTTGCATAGCACTATTCTGAGTTATCCAGATATCCACGATTCAGACTGCGCTTCAAAACCTGTTTTTATCGCCAGTCACCAGGAAGCTACTCGCGCTACCTAACCTATTATTCCTATAAGCACAAATATCTTCAATTCTCCTCCGAATAATCGCTCGTAAAACGCTTGAAAGTGTATCAAACCGTTCTTATTCTAAATAAGCAATCAAGCACTTCCCAGCAAACGCCACCCCTACTCTCGAGAGCCAATCAAACAGAAAATAACCACCACAGCTCAGCGAGTATCCACCCAAGTATCGATATAAACCCCGAAACCATCACCTTTCTAATCCTCGTTACATAATATCTCGGGTAACAGGCAGCACGGATTTATAATAACTGCTTTCTGACAGGACGAATATGACAAAGATCATCTAGCGCGACACTTCATCCAGCGCGACACTTGGGCAGTAACGAACTAGCAAGCGAGTAATCCTCGAGTAAAAACCCCGTCTAAGATGTCGGATCACACCCTATCGATAAAATTCGGTGATATCTACCTAACCCCGATGAAGATTTCCAACCTCGCTTAGCCACGCGACCCCTTCTATCACTTAACTCCATAACTCCATAGCCTCAAATTACTAATTGGGTTACAAGCGTGAGGTATCAGGGGATATAGTGAGATATTTTGGTCATGGGAAGCTGTTCGACACGATGCTTCTTTTGGTTGGGAAATGTCCGAATGGTGGACTTATCGGGGTGTTTCTTGGTGTGACGGTGCGTTTGCGAGCACATGATGAAGGAGAAGATGGGTGAGGATAGGGTATATATATGCGGCTTGGGAAGAGTGAATGAGAGGGCAAGGAATGAGGAAGTGAAAAGCTTTCTCATTTCAGGATTTTGAGATTGCAAAATTTGGACACTCAACAACTCATCCCCAATCCACAAGCACAAGTCCACATCCTCACCCACAACAACCCCAAAAATCCATCATCATGGCCACCACTCTCCCCCCAACCCACAAAGCCCTCCTCCTAACCTCAACCACCACACCCCCCACCATCACAACCCTTCCCACCCCCACCGCCATCCCAGGAAGCGCCCTAATCCGCATCCACGCCGTAAACCTCATCTCCTNCTCAACCACCACACCCCCCAGCAGCACAACCCTTCCCACCCCCACCGCCATCCCAGGAAGCGCCCTAATCCGCATCCACGCCGTAAACCTCATCTCCTACATGCCAGCAATCTACTCCGGCCGCCGTCCCTACCCACTCTCCCTCCCCCTCATCATCGGCACCTCAGCGATCGGCCGCATCGCCGCTCTCGGCGCGGACTCCACCTTCCTCCAGCCGGGCCAACTGGTATTCATCGACTCCTTCATCCACTCGCGTGATAACCCCGAGGACGCGATGCTGCTAGGTATTTCCTCAGGGTTCGATGATGCGGCGAAGAAATTGATGGATGGGGAGTGGAGGGATGCGACGTTTGCGGAGTTTGCGAAGGTGCCGTTGGAGAATGTGCATGTGCTTGATGAGGCGCGGTTGCTTGGGTCGAAGGAGGAGGGGGGATTGGGGTATAGGGTTGAGGAGTTGAGTTATATCTCGCGGCTTGCGGTGGGGTATGGGGGGTTGAATAGTATTTCTGTGAGAGCGGGGGAGACGGTTATTGTTGCGCCTGCAACGGGACCCTTTGGGAGTGCGTCTGTGAAGGTTGCGCATGCTCTAGGTGCCAGGGTTCTGGCAATGGGTCGAAATATGAGTGTTTTGGAGAAACTGAAGGAGGAAAATGAGAGGGTGGAGATTGTACCTCTGACCAATGATCCTGAGGTTGACTTAGCTGCGTTGCAGAAACTCGGGAAGATAGATGCGTATTTTGATATTTCGCCACCGGAAGCGGGGGAGAGTACACATTATAGAACCTGTATCTTGGCTTTGAGGCGAGGTGGGAGAGTTAGTCTTATGGGTGGATTGGGGCTCAGGTGCCGATTCCTATGGGTTTTATTGTGAGGAAGGATATTCGGTTGGTTGGGAAGTGGATGTATGATAGAGGAGATATTGAGCAGTTGATTGGGATGATTGAGATGGGCTTACTGGGGTTACAGGGAGATGTCAAGACGTTCAAGTTAGAGGATTGGGAGGAGGCTTTTGAAACTGCAGAGAGAGAAGGAGCCGCTGGGAGGAGTGTAATTGTTCCGTAAAGTGTTTATCAGACCTGGAATTAGTAGAAGCCTCTAAATACTAGAAAAATAAATAGCACTTTTCTCCTTTTCAATACCTCCAAAAATCAAGGCAATAGCTCTACAATGAGAAACTTAACCAATATATCCCTCTAACCATGTAAGACCAACTCATCATCCACGTCCTCAAATCACTCAACTAAAAACTGCTAACATCATAACTCACCATCTCAATCATTCACAACCCTCACTCCCACCCCCCAGAACAAAACCCCAGAACAAAATATCAATACCCATTCCAAGCATTCAGCGCCCCTTCCACGCTCCCACGTAACATGCAACAGAATCCGCGCCGTACAAGAAAACCTCAGGACAGAAAATGTAACCCAGCTACACATCAGTACAGTAAATGACCAGGTATCTTACAGTTCTATACGTGAAACCCAAGATTAAAGAGTACATTATATGCCACCAGGAAATTTGAACATCCCATATGCCCCTATATTCCATCTATACAGAGGAAGTAGTACTATGGTATCCGAATCAAATACTCTCCAGGAGAATCCAAAAAGATACATTATGTATCCAAAGGACCCAACACTACCTATCAAAACAGGAACGTAAGAAAATCCCACAAAAAAAGCACACAGTATCATATCCCAAAACACTCCCACCTACCCACGCATCAACACCACCTACAAACAAACCGCACATCACAACCTTTTTCGTAGATTGAAAATTTTGTTCTAAAACGCTCAATCTCTCTTACGCTCGTTTGACAAGCTAAAATTCCCTCCATGGAGACTCCTCCAGGGAAGCCTCCGATTTCGCCCACGCCCGTTGGAAGGGGCCTGAAAAAGGGGGGAGTACGCCCGATGCCCCCACTACCCAATATACAGCAGCACTTCGTTTCTGGAACCACCAAAGCTCTAGAACGTGGTGCTATAGGCCAAATCTTCTTTGGAGGTACCGCGGAAGCCGTTGACCACCACCTAAACACTGCTCTTGATAGGGCTCCCCCGGAACTCTTGCCCTACCTCAGGGCCTTTTGCACTCAGGTGGCCGACCTTAGCTTAGCTTTCCACCGAACATACACCTCAGGGACCCCGCCTCCACTACCGTCCGCTCTTGGAGCCTCCCAAAGGGGCAGAGATGGCCCTATGTCTCCTACGATCTCAACCCCCTCTCTGGCTCCTGTGGAAAA
>CAJVRM010000480.1:24616-37437 GCA_911693285.1 Hymenoscyphus albidus | reverse complement strand
CTTCTTCTTATCATAGCATACCAACCAGCGAACACCCAGCCAAGTTTAGTTAGCCAGTTTGAGTATTCGTTACAATTAGTACTTTAGGTAATAATAAAGGTATATACTATAGATATAAAATATAGTAGATTTTTAGATAACTTAACACTTTATCTAGACTCTTTATTAGAGTTAAACTAATATTATCTTTTAGGAGTAACTTCTACTAATTCTTAACCTCCGCCTAAAACTTATCTAGTATAGTATTATTTAGCGCTATATTATCCTAGGTAATTAAAAGAATTAAATACGTAATATTAAGTCGATTTATAACCTCTAGGAGCTTTTATACTAGAACCTATCTATTATATAAGGGATTAGTTATTTTTTAATAATATCTAGAAGTATAGATTCGAGAGTAAAGTCGTCGTTCGACTAGTATACTATAACCGCGATATAATCGAGTTTATTATTTCTAGACTATTTATTAGTTATTAACGATATTCGACTACCTAAACTAATATAACTTACTCCTATAATTTAAATACTAATTAATCCTCGCTACTTTCGTATTTTAATTATAAATCCCGTATTAAAGTCCGCCGAGATACTTATTATATTTTAAGAGATAAGAACGATATAAACTCCTTTATTTCTAGCTATATAATAAGGTTAAATACAAGGTCATTTTTAATAATTAAATTAATAGTAATAGCTAATAGTGTTTATTATAGGTTCACGAATTTAGTAGTACGTTAAATATACTCTTTAGTTTATTTCGTATCTCTAGGGTAATATTAGAGGCTTGTTCTATCATAGGAATAGATAGATAGTTCTAGTAATAGTAGGACTTATAGTTTCTAGTATTAACGATTTTATAAGCGATTTTCTTCGAATAAGAATACCTGGGCTATATATAACGGATTTCTATGTAATTATAATACTTATTTATTATATACTATATATAGAGAGGGTTTAGTTATTAAAAAATAAAGGTATTAGAGTTCTTAAGCTTCGGAGCCTTTCTTCGACGCGGCGGGGGCAGAATAGGCTTGTTAGCTATTATATTAGCTCAGGCTTATTTTAGTAATTATTCGCGACTTCTAAAAGGGTTTCTACAAGGGAGACTAGGTATAGAGTTAAGTAGTAGCATTTTTAGTTAAATTTAGAGCGTTGTAGTAATAATAGTAGTAGTAGTCGTAGTAGTATTATTATCTATTAGAGCCTAAGGAGCTAGGGAGCTAGGGAGAATAAAGCGTACTAATTAGTCTAGAGATAGATTTATAGTTTTTCTAGGTTACGTATAATAATAATCGATATTATATCGGATATCGTCAAAAAGCCGATATCGTATCGTCCATATATTTACGATACGATAATTATCGTAGACCCCCCCGATATCGAAACGTTTATATCGTGCCCAAGTCTGATGCAGAGATGGTTTCTTGCGAAGCTAACATGCCTTGAATAATTTGACTTCGGATATAAAGTCGTTCATCAATCTGTGCCGAAAGTCCTTGAAGCATGCTTTTTTTATCACCAAGGCTATCTTCATCCTCTAGGGCTCGAGCAACATGGTAGTCGATATACTCATGTGTTAACTTGCAGCTGTGGAGGTATTTTGCTTGAGGTACCAGTGGCCAGAATCTTCCTAGCAAGATTTTGAATATGGTGCGGAATATCGCATCGTGAAAAGAATAGATGAAGTCTACCGATTTGTGGGGACAACCAGGGAGATCGTCGTCGGGATTGACTCCCAGGAGAAAAAATAGCGAAGTTGCAAAAAACTGTTTCCGTTCGTCAGTAATACATATAGTCCCGAGGTTGTTTTTAGCCTACCATATCATATAAGAGAGGCTGCAAATCGATCGTCGAGTCGTCGGCCGGTAACTTGTCAAAAAACCCATCCATCTGGCTCGAAATCACAGACAAATCCATGATGTTGTTTCTCGAGAAAGTTGGTTTCAGTAGTTTTCGGGAGTGACTCCATAGATTCCCATCCACCGTGAGAAATCCTCTGCCGGTGAGTTATTCCATTCCTGGTAATCGGAATGGCTTTATGCCGAAATCGTTAACAGCCATATGGACCACACAAAGATTTTTGGGAGCAATTGTTCCTATGGACGGAAGCCCGAACATCTGTCGAGTTTCAAACGTCTTTCCGTATTTCCGGTGCCAATGGAAGAGACAAGTAACATTTGTATTGATAGCCACCTGAAAATCGAATCCAGTGAAGACTTCCCTAACTTGGTGCTTGACCGGAGGTTGGCAGCCATGTTCACGAGCTGCAGTATCTCGTTGGTGCTGACGTCGGAGAAAGATGAAGGCCAACAAAGCCACACCAGCCAGTAATGAATTCGCCTTGTAGCCCATTATACTAAGAACTTCAGTTCATCTGTCCAAAGTTCATGATTGAATGGACATTCTCAGGTGTTGGTGGGAAAAAAGGAGAATTGGAGGGAAGCCCTGACACACACAGACGACCAACGGAGGTTGAATCCCTGTCCATATTGGGCAGATGGTGAGATTCAATGTTGGTGTGTTACATAACCAAGACAGGGCGGAGTTGGGTTCAGGATGGGTGGAGGCTCCAGTACTATAGTGAACCCAGGCTTTTCGGGAACATCGGGCAGCGAACGTGCAAATGCGGAGAGATGTTGGTGTGAGGGGTGGTGGTTAGTGGGGAGATAAGCGAGATGGGGGATGTGAGTTCGCTGGGTTCTACTAATACGTTTGAAAGGAGATGGGAGGGAGAATAGTAGGGACTCAATGACTAGTATCATAACGCCAGTTTGTAGTGCTCTAAACTTGTTAGTGCTGCGTATAAAAACAATTTAATCAAGGAATTCATAACTAAGGACTAAGTGTCACCGTTCTTTTATCCAGCTATTTCTAATTTGGCCCTTGGCTCACCACCAAAAGCGCATGTGGGCGAATTCCGTAGGAAAATTCAATGTGAAGATTACTGTTGTTTTATGTACAAAGACGGTGAATTTTCCGTAATAACTAAAGAAACATGGATTACGCCAATAACACCGTAGAGAAGTATTTAATTATGCGTCCTATAGAGTCTTTTATAATATTTGCGCGAAAATTCAAAGCCACATACCATTCTGAATCGCATTTGGGGGTACAGTACCCTTATTTTGATGTGTGCTATTGTAACCGTAATTTCGTCTAATTAATTAATACTACGATCATTTGATCAATTAGTACGCATAATGGAATAGACGGTATTATTTGATTAATTCTTACAAGCGGATTGTTTGTCTTTTAGATTAATAAGAAAAGGTAGGTTTTAATTAAAGTATACCCCTCGCCTA
This sequence comes from Hymenoscyphus albidus, assembly GCA_911693285.1. NCBI lineage: Eukaryota > Fungi > Ascomycota > Leotiomycetes > Helotiales > Helotiaceae > Hymenoscyphus > Hymenoscyphus albidus. Next base: position 34,135 of record CAJVRM010000480.1, on the reverse strand, counting down.
GGAAAGTAAATAAAACAACTTAAAACCAATAAGTAATTGAAGTACAACGCTACGTAAGTCGTTTGTACCGAAACAAGTAAAAAGTGAGGCTATTCGCAAATACTATTATCTCGCCCTTAGTTTACGTCCGGAACTAACTCTGTAGCGACATGGCGACATAGCCGCGTCGGCAGCGTCTATATTCAAGAATAATAGTGGTGGGGAAGTAACAAGGGGCAGGGAGTATGGACCCTTATATATATTTGTATGTTGTCTAATGTTTACCTGCTATATTCTATTCCTCATTCCTTATTCTATACCTAACACCCTACTTGTTCCACACCCTCCCGAGATACAACAAAAGTACATTATGGAATGGATTATCATATTTGCCACTGCCATAATGATAGTCCTTAAATCTATGGTACGGCGGTCATAATAGTCTAATTGACCAAAACACATATTTGGGGGTTACCATAGCACAGATGGCAAGATACGTATGCCACACAGCTTTTGCCGACTACAAGCGAGACGGGGCGGTAGAGCGTGAACCGACGACTATTTCTTCACGATGGTATTTTTCAACCCATAGGCTCCTTAAATTTCGCATTCCGTACTTATATAAGAGATGTTTCAGGTCCAAATTCAAGATACTTGAAAATGTAAGCTTTCGTTATCAATTCAAAAGCTCTTTCTCGAGCCCAGCCAAACCCTCCGTGTTCTGCTTTGGTTAGGGTTCCTGTTTAACTCTTCTACCAAGGAACAATGGTAGAACTGAACATTTGAGGGGTGTTATTTACTAGGCTGTTTTCGTTAGGCGGTGGTTGACAGACAAAGACGTACCAATATCCCTAAACCTCGGCCAAAAGGCTGAAATATGCATGACAAAGGAGGGAAGAAGTTCCTGTGTACCTTGGATTCATCGGATGTGGTGAAATCTTTGGAACCAAAGCCTGATTGAGGGCCAGAATAGCAAGGAAAAACTATGGACGAACCCGACTGGCCACCCAAATATCGAGCTCCTCATAGCGCAGACAATACCATCCAGCCTGTCAGGGCTCCTACGCCGACCGAGGAGCTGAGTGAAAGGGAAAAAGAATTAGAGAATTGGCAGAGGAAAACGCTTTATGGCTTCACAGCGCGGTATGAATATTTTGGCCTCAATATTTACAAGTTGTGTATCTTATCGATTCTTCTTAGGGAACTCTACGACCTCGATGCCGTTACGAGTCGCAAATTGCGAAAACCGAATTTATCCAACGAGATTCTTTCTATTTACAAGGATAAACAATGGATTGTAGATTTTGACAGTGGGGTACTTCCAGCGGCGACCGATTACTACCGCCTTGAGGACCATTGCCCTACAAACTCCGGTTTACAAGGAGAGTGGAGTATGCAAAACCCTATCATCCGAGATATTATGCAACCCGTACTCCGATTGGCTACTCGTATGGTGACCAATTCTTGTTTGTTACCTTTTGTAAAGTTTGTGCTTCCCTTTGCAACTTCTTAAACTGACGATGGATTAGCTTGATGCAATCCTTTTGAGTCAACGAAACCTAGTCTCAAATCAACGGCTACCTGGAGACATAGCTGACCAAAGCAAATATCCTCAAGTAAAAGATGCAAATATTGACCAGATTTTACCCAGAAGACCCTACGGTTCGGATGAGATTAGACAAGCTTCGAAGGAGTTAGGTAAAACGCCCATTCCCTTTCGTCTTCCCCGGTATACATCTTGACAGGCTGTCGTTTTAAAGTGGAGATGTTCTTTCCATCTTCATTGGATCTTGCAGTACTAATATAACCCTTTGACAGACAGAGTCATGAAAGCATTGATCGATGACCACAACTTTACCATAACATTCGCTGAGGATAGCATGGACGCCTTGACTGAGAAGCTAGAGGGGATAAAATATGCCATGGCATATACCCTTATGTTTGAGGTCAAAAGCCCTATTTTTATGATGATTAGCATTAAACATGTCTTACCATTGCTACGGCAAGATTTAAACGACTGCGAACGACGGCAGTTAGAACTTAGTTTAGCAACTACCATCGTACATGAAACAACCGTAAGTCTAGATACTTCTGTTCTTGACTCCCAACTGAGCATCTCACTAGCATGCGATCGAACTTGTCAAATGTAGGGAACTCTATAACAAAAGACAGAGCCTTGAACCATATTTTGACCAGCAACGTAATTAGCCTAATTTTTCCCCCTTAACTCACTCCCCGGTGGAACCTTTCTGCGCGTCTACGGGGTCTTTTCTCTTCGGAATTTGAGAATTTATACTGATGGATGGGGAGGGGAACAGAAATATCAGAGCTGGGCCTTGCCATGGAACTTTCGGTAAGCATTTAACACCATGCAATTAACACCATGCATGATACTCTTTACTTAGAATTTCTCTAGTTCTTTGGCGGAACTCCTTTGCCGATGCGTTCGTACTTGTTTCAGCAGCTAGGGACGCTACCATTTGGTTATTGGCTCTATACTAAATGGCCAGACATAGTTCATGGAAACTCTGTTGTATGCCCCGTTCTTACAGCACCCAAGTTGTTTGAAGAACAAATCATGTACCCTTTACCAGCGTCCATGTATGAAGGTATGTAGCTCTAACAGCTTTGACTCACCATACAAGCTAAATTTAATCCATTCAGGGGTGCAATTAGAAGAATTCTGGGTGGGTGTTCCTACCTCATACGTGAAAAGACTTGGGTTAATAGGTTAAGGCTTCAAGAGTGAACGCTTTCGGAGGGAAAGCCCTATACCTTGGAACTAGGACACGAGGCGTCAGGGTTCCAATAGATCTCAAGCAAAAGGCATATGAATATAAAGTTGAAATGAGACTGCAAAATCATCCACATACTGAAATATATTATAGCGAGCTTCTCAGCAAGCTTGGTACTGAAGATCCTCTGAAGCTTAGTCCTGAAGATAGAGACGCTTTGAGATTTGCTAAGGAATTGATGCAGGAGACAATTACCGAGGATGAATTTTGTACGCAAAAGGCCCTTTCTTCCTACCATTCCTATTGAGAAGCAGAAGATATGCTAACATTATGGCAGGGGCTAACAGGCGTCTTATGGAGGGTTCCTTTAAGACGGTATTGGCGTCATTGGGAACCAGGAAGCTAAGCAGTTTGCTGAACTCAAAAAATGACATTAAGATTGGTGATTTCATGGTGGCACTAGATCAGTCACGGCAATCTCATGAGCGGGCTATTCACAAACTACTTGAAACTGAGCGTACGGAAGGAGTTATCCACATTGAGCGACGACGGAACTTCAAGAATTGGAACGACGGCATGCAAAGCTTTACAAAAAGGTGTCGTGATAATATAGTCAGCAGCATCTGGAACCAGAATCCATCCAAACTTGCCACGGCTATTGAGGCGATTTACGAGGGACTGGTATGTTCTTCCCACACTTATGAGAATTTGTGTTTTGGATTAAAGCCCCTCTTTTTGAAAAGACCCTCCAAGCTGACGGATCCGGAACTGTAGGAGTATTGCCGAATGTTGTTGTGGGACGAGAACCTTCAGCGTGACAAGGGAGTACTATCTGCGATCTCTAATACGGAACTTCGATTGTTAGATGCGGCATCTAAACTTTGGCGAAACGACAAAATTCACTGGAGACAAGCGAGTATGCGCAGGTTTCGAGATATTCGGGTACAAGAGTCTTGTTCATGGTTCGCCGATAATGTTGCTACATCCCACTACAGTATGAATTCCTCCAGAAGGAAAAACTCAGCCAAACTCAAGCTAGTGAAAGAGTGTGCGTACAATATTCTTAGAATGAGGAATGGGTTTACAAGCTTCAGTCTAGATCAAAGGCTTAGAATAAAAAGAGGAGAAGAACACGAATGTCCAGAAGGCTGGATTGGACGCTTAGACGAGGCCTTGGATCACGCAGATAATTTGAGAACAATGCTTGAGGATTTCGATCCCGAAGGGACGTTTGGAATAGAATGACTAATAAAATTTTGAATCCAAGTTACATGAAATAGCGCCAAATTCACAATTAGAAGTTTGAGGGGAGAAGATGAGCATAACTTGGATAGGTCAAACGGCCCCAAACCGTGATTGGATTCTCCTGATGATGGCCTGAAGCATGCAATTAGTCTGAACAAGCGATTTATGTATGGAAATACGAACTTTCAACGAAGCACGAATGACCAGAAATTAGATCTCGAGAACCCCTCTTGTATGAAGGACGGGGATAGCAAATATATTGAGTCAGAGAGAGAGGCATTGGAAGATGATGCGTAAGAGACGTGATCATTATTTTGAACACATCTACGTTAGAGTGATAGACAGGTCTCTTATATCATAGCGTTCCTTTACATTTACCTAGATGTGAAGCTTTTCTTCCGGCATAAAACAACTCACTGTCGATTTATTTTCGATGCCTGTGACCGTGAGATTAGGTATTAAAAGGAAATTATCTTAATGAGGTTCTACGCCGAGAAGTGCACATCATATAGGAAATTAAATCAATTGTCTGCTTAATGCCTGTTCCGCTGTATCTCCTACATTCAGGGCGCGCTTGGAATCCTGGTTTATCATCTTCTGACATCTTCCTTCCTGAAGTGTAAAGCAAGCTCAAAATCATTATAACTCCTGTACCAGGAGGGGTTGAAAACCAGGTCTTGACTAGCCAATCCTCACCAGCTTTCTTGTACTATCCATAGTGTTTTACTGGGCTACCTAAAATGATTGTTGCAATCTGGAATTTGGATACCAATGATGGAATTCCTGAGATGTGACTTACTCTGCGACTACTTCGCTGACACAGAAAATGCTTGATCTCCAACTGCCCAAGTGCTGACGTGTTTTTGAGTTCGATTTTCATTGTCCGAGACGTTTCAATTCTTGCTTTATTTCCTTTGTTCTCCTATTGTTCTAGCTTCTATCAACATACATGCTCTTTAACGTTCTTAAGACACATGTTCTAATCCGGTTACAGCAGCCCTACAGACAAAGAACAAAACCAGGGCAACCTAATTCAACATGAAAAAATGCTCTGACCTTCCAGATTATTCCACTAATAGCTGAAAAGCTGGATTTTAGCATACCATCTTTTGGAGAACTCGGTTCAGAGAGCGTAAAAATGACGCCTTCTCCACCAAAAGCACGTCGAGCAAGTCAAGGGCGTCGCTTAAGTATCAGTCCGGAACTGTCCCCAAGGACCAAACCAGGAAGTGAGACTGAGTTCGACCTCGATCCACTATCTTTTGAGGCCGATTCTCCTGAAGGGGATATTAATCGCACTTATGCCGATATGAACTTGTTGGTAGAAACGATCGAGGACCACATTGCAGTCCTTCATTCGGAAATGGGACATCGTGCTAGGGATAATGAAAGTCCAGAGAACAGACGAATCGAAGCACATCTTGAGTCGCAAAAATATCCTACGCCGAAGGGTTCCATCAGTTCAAAAAGTAGTGGCAGTAGTGGTGCTTCCAGAAGGCGTTCCGCTACGAGTTTAAATACTAAACGCACTCATCTTTGGGCAGCTCAAGTCTGAAATACTGATTTTGCGGAGCTCATGAAGAAAGACCAGCATTTCCATGAGTTGATGGATGATATGAATGGTATCTCGGAGTGGTGGGGAAATAATAGGATAGAATGGCTTGGGAGAAAGACGGAGACTGTCTCGCTCGAAAGGGCCTTGGATGTTCTGGCTGTGCAGATCAAGACTCTGAAATCAGAACTCAGCAAACAAAGGCTCACTGAATCCAAAAGGCGGGCGAAGATCGGAGAGGAGAGCAGACTCAATAAGCAATATAATTATCAAAGACAGCAACTAGCTAATCAAATTGAGTGGTTCGCTAAGCAAAGCAAGCTCATGAAAGCGGTCAAGGCGAGGTTTCGAGTATTGGAGCTGGACGCTCTCCCATCTCAATTGAGGTAAGCATTTGTACAATTTAGGAAGAACCCGCCGATGTGGAACTAAATTTTCCCTAAGTTCCAGAAGACAATCAAGTAATCCCTTTCCAACCCCATTCAGCTATACATGGGAACAACTTCGAGACGACAACCTGTACTCAGGAAATTACATCCCATCATGGTGGAGGGAAGGTGGACCGGACTGGTGGCTCACAAACGCAATTCAGGACCTCGAGATCCGCCAAACAGAGATTGAAAATAAGATTGAGGGGTATAATCAACAGTTTAAGGACTGTAGCAACTTGGTTGCAACCAAGATTGCCAATATCAGTCGAATTGAAGAGGAGGCAGAACAGTGGGAAAGACCAGTGACTAAGCGACTGGCGGAGATTTTCGGAATTGGGCATAGAGCCAACGCAGCCGAGAAGAGGGAGCGAGAGGATTTGACTAGACAACAGGTCGAGCACAATAAAAAGGTCAAGGAAAGTCTGCAGAACGAGAATGATATATTGCATGCTCTCTATGAGAAGAAAAGATGTATCAAGGACAGCGTAGCTGATTTGCAGCGGCAATTGGAAAGATACCGGGCTATTTGGCAACTCACAAATGATGAAGCTAAGCATTCATCGAGTTTCTTGAAGCGCAGGAGCAAGGATGGGAGGCGTCTGAGTGCTCAGTTCCTGATTGATTCGCAGTATGTGCATGATATCTGTGTAGGTTCCCATTCTGTCCTCTTTAAGAGCACTGAAACTAATGCTACAAAGTGCGTTCAACATTTTCGCCACGAGTTGATCAGTCGCATTGAAGAAGTAATTCACCATGAAGATTTTCCCTACAAAAAGAAGCTAGAAACCATAGACCAAATATCACAACACCATAAATACTACTACCACTACCACCAAGACCTCCTCAACCTCGTAGCCTCTGACTTCGACTCACCCGCTGCGCGCAGTCACGAGCTTGAGATTTCATTATCCTCTCTGATCAACGAATGGAATGGATTGGAGGATATCTTCAAGAAGGCAGAAAAAGTCTTATCCAAAGCAAGAAAGCCTTCTAGCTTTCCTACCGCAAACTTTTGGCCGCCTCAATATGAGAGTCAAGAGTCAGGAATAATGCTGTACGAAGGTTTGGACATTTCTGGTGCCTTGGGTCTTCTCGATCAACCTGATAGTCGTGGATTGGTGCCTCAAAGGTCGTTGCTAAATACCATCCATGATTTCTTCGTATCTCCAGATATTGCACCAAAGTTTATCAACATCTCAAAGATTTCATTCTCAAAGATCTGCGACTTTGTGGGAAACTTGACTGAGGATGACTTCCAGTTTCAACCATTGGAGCTGCAGTCATTTCTTCTATTCTGCAATGAATGTGGGGAGCTTTTTACCCTCAAGGGTGATATTATTAGTGCCATAGAGCCGGGTTGGGAGTCACTAGATGAAACCCTAATCTCTGCTCTGCCGAGAAAGAAGACTTTCGTTGCACCACGAGGAAACGATGAATTTGAAAGCTTCTTGTTGAGAAATGAGGACAGGATCTTTCCAAAGAAGGAGTTCGAGAACTTGGATACTCCACGAGATATCGACGAAGATAAATTAGTTCGCAGGATATTGAGATATTGTCCTTTTCCTGTGGGTACTGAAGATGTTCAGAACTTCTTGGCGTATTACAGTCACACAGGAAAATATTTCCGATAGTAAGTCTTGAATGTAGCTCAAACTCCTAAACCAAAGTAATATCAGTAATAGTCTCAACAACGAAGTAGCGAGCAACTCCTCTCCTATCCTGCATAAAATTGACTCGGGTTGGGATGACTCTTTGGATCAATCCCAACTCGAATACCGGCAATTATGGAATGATTGGACAGCTCTTCCTCAATTCGTAGACGACATCTACAAGATCATAACCTCCTCAAAAGTCTCCGGATATCCAAGAGGTGCTCAGAATCAAGGCTACGAATTGAGTACCGAGGAAGAACTTTACGAGTTTGTGGAGGAGGATTTGCACATACAGTCAGGAGGTGGGTGGTTTGGGTTCAACAAGAAGAATAAGGTGTCAAAATATCGGTTTTTTCATCTTTTCTTGAGATGGTGCCATGATTATGAGCAGTTATTCCAGCTGGAGAGACCTGGCAAGGTGAAGACAATAAAGAATGGGTGGAGGTTGGCCTAGTTTTCTGCGAGGGAGCTCGTCATTTCGACCCTTTTTAAGCTGTGTGACAGGCTCTTTCGTTACCCCCAAACAAATAATACTAAAATAATAAGGAGTTGTGATAGTCAAATAGTCAACTTTACTGTCCTATCATTCCAGGTCTACTATCGTGGCAACTATTATCTTATCTACGGGTTACCATAAGAAGCGACGTGAACTATAAAAGAGGACATTCCATGGTTAGGAGCAAACTCCCATATCATTGTAAGCACATCTGCAACCTCTCTGCAGTGTCACTACGCCCGAGTATGTGGGGTATGGTAGACATCTCGCTTAACCAGGCGCATTTCTAAGTAATACAGAGAGTAAGTGAGAAAGATTGACTTCATACCGACCAATCAAGTATCTCAACATGTAACATCCAAGGGACGTCTCCATAACTCTGCGTACACCTTAGGAGTATATTGTGCCAGAAGTTCTTGCATAATCAACTTGATTTTCCCAAATTAGTTTGGTCGACAAAGGTATACTAATTTCAATTGTGCCAAATCCCTCGTACAATGTGTTATAATCGTACGAAGTTTTCAGCATAATCTTTTCCTAACCTAGATGTACTTAGAGTAATGACGGCCTCTCTCACATTCCAGCTAAATGAACAAAAATCCGGAAGATCCAGATCACGTGCACAACAAAAACAACACACAGAAGTAAACAACCCCAACTATCCAAACCCAATCCAACAAAACATCAAAAGCGGCCCCAATCCCAGACCAAAGCCAAATCATCCCCCATAAACATAAAACAACGCCAACAAAGCCCCAACCAAAAACATGTAGAGTACTGCAAGCCTCATCCCCAAGGTACCGTCGCAACGCCATATACCAGAAAACACAGCCGTAATCCAAAAGGCAAAGGTAAAAATCACTAGACCCACACAAAAATATCACACCTGCCCTAAGCAGTTCACTTAATATCTCACGCCCAAAGCAGCCACTGTACTCCGCGATAGAGAAAGTAAGGCAGCAAGCCTCAGATCCACTAAGCGAGAAAACCAGAATCCCACAAAGTCCCCCGCCACAATCGTCAGCCTCAATTCTACGCGCCTCATCCATTCGCAAACACCACGCCCTCACTCAGGCTCCACCACCCATCCCACCTCCCTCTCCGCCTTCCTCTTCTCCATCTCTATCCCTCCCTTCCCTTTCCCTCCTCCCCTCCCTCCCCCTCCTAACCTTCCTCCTCTTCCCCTCCCCCCCTTCCCTCGAAAGATACTCCAACTCCTCCTCAACTTTATCAGGATACTCACGCCCTAGATCCACGGGCCCCAATTCTTCAAAGTCGGAGTAAGAGCGCTTTCGGGGTCCGGAGGTGGGACTCCATGGGTCGTCGACGGTGCCGGATGAGTAGCGATCGATAGACTCCGGTTCTTGGGTGGTAGGTTGGTAGGTATTGGGGAGGTAGAGGGAGGGGAGGGGAGGTAAGTTGGAAGGGT
>CAJVRM010000480.1:11213-24574 GCA_911693285.1 Hymenoscyphus albidus | reverse complement strand
AGGGTGGGTATGGGGGGTGAAGGGGTTGGTTTGTGGGATCGATTGGCGGGAGGGTGTTGGTGAAGGGGGGTGGGTGAAGTAGTCCTGTTGTTGTTGGGCTGGGGAGGCTAATGGGGAGATGTTGAAGTGGTTTGGTGGAGTGTGGGTTGGTGATATATTATCGGGTGTATGAGAGCGTTGTTGTGTGTACTGTTGTTGGTGTCCATCTCCTGTAGCTGTTGGACTAAGAGAGGAACGGTGATGTAAGGCTATTGTTGAGTGACTAAGTAGCGCAGTCAGAGACCGGCACTTTAAAGTGCTGATGGATGATAGGCTTTGAAAGGGGTTAATGTACCTTGTACCATGAACTGGCGTCCCCCATTGTGCCTCGGTGGAGTGATTATCATCAGCCATATTGTCAGTTCGTCTCGCTTCTCGACTCTCGAGGACGAGCCCACTTCGAGTACGCATTCAGAAAGGCAAACAATCAGAACTCAACACAGATAACAACGATCATCAATGATAAAGTTGCATTTGAAATTCGGGTCCTCAAGAATCACAAAAAATGACGATAACCAGAGGCAGATCCCCTATATATAACCACCTTCAACAAACCACCTGCCCCACACCTCCAAAGAACCCATGTGAGAACGGCCTCAGAACCATCACAATCTCTCACACGACCACAGAAGCCCTTCTTGTACAGCATCCTCCTCCAGTTTGAATGCCCTCACCGAGGCGCTAGACTTTGCGTCGCTGCCTTCTCGCAAGCCGCCCGGCATGGTTCGACAGGGCACCTCTCATTCCGGATCACTCCCCGGCACTTCAACCGTTCTAGAGAAGAAAGTAATCATGGAAAGGGGTGTCAGAAGCAGTGGAAGGATGAATTAAAAATGTTTGCCACTCACTCAGCAGAATCGTTGATAAGAAGCTGATCGGCTGCGGTAAGGCTGGAATCCTGCTCGGAATCCCCTCTCTCGGCTTGCTACCTTTGATCTCTGGACTTAATTCCGGTAGGGCAATGCTGGAGAATGTGATAGCTCGTGAGTTCGGGAAGATCTTTGCGGTGGGTGGGGGTTACGGTTGACACACTAATTCTGGGGAATTCCATACCGTCTGGTGGGCTTGTTTAACATTGCCCTGATGGCCCGGTGAAAGATTTTGATACGATGCAGAGGCGCAGAACCCCTGTAGGGGGGCCGGATTCGTTTCCGGGGCTGTGTGAGCGTCGACATATTTGACACCGCAGCACAAAAAAGGGGTCTTACTGTACTGTAGAGGGGTAGCGAGAAGTTTTATCATCCTAAAAACGTCAAGTCCTGCGAGAGAACCTGATTATAATTCGGCGTTGATAGAAGAGTTCTTTTGAAGTAACGGTTCGAGTTTTTGTTTCGATGCGTGTAATACAGTGATGTGACTGGCAAATAAACGCTGTGCTGCACAGCCTCAAGTCGCACGACTAAGACCGCCTTGTAGCCTTCTACACACCTACGTTCCCTTCATGTCCGGGGCATGCAAGCCCTAAACGGCCATTCTGTGAGGCATGAGTCATGCCTTTGATCAATACACATAACAGAGCTCGGACATTATTAGTGACACTGTCGTTGATGGCTTCGGTACGGTTGTTGGGTCGAGATTTCGGCTACCTGCATCGTGGTCTAATTGCCCAGTAAACCCCACGAATCTCGTACCACCTGTCTGCTTCACAATAATGATCTCCACTCAATTCTTTGAAAAATGTGACATCATCGTGTAGCTTTTAAGGATGCCAGAAGCAAACCTGATGCCCCGCAACTTGGATTTTTCATCGGATCTTGCTTTAGCTTTGCAGGACCAACTTCCTCTTGCCGGCATGTAACAATGCTGGTTCGGAAGATCGACGACTCGGAGAATTACCAACGGCGATTGAGAAGGTGATAAAGCCGTCCAGCTGACCGAGCCGAACGATGGGGGTCGGATAAGTCCAAGAAATATCCTCATTGTAAATCGAATTGCTTCCTGTTGTCCCACCATAATACGAAATCAAAGAGGCCACGAGTCGGGGAATAGCTCGACCATCGATTCAAAGCCATGGTCAGTCTGGCCCCATATGAAGGAAAATGGATCGTCATTGAGAAACATGCCATCCATTGATGCGTCTTGTGGAACAACGTTCGAGTCAGTCATGTTGTTACCTCCCATACTAAGAAGATTGTTATCGTTGGCGTTTGCGGATGTCAGCTGGGAGCTGTTCTGGGCCGAAGAACTTGGAATGTTGTTTGCAGGTTCAGACTGGTCAACTTGTTGGTCTACTCAAGGTCAGAATAACCGTAATTCTACCTTCTCGGGGAATTCTGCTATGACTTACCTCTAGCCCTAGCTGGCTTTGGCTCAAGGTTTTGTGCTCCTCCAAATTCTTCACGCCTGTAAGTATGGGCTATCAGCGAATATGTCTTGAGGCACAGATCGCTCGCACTCACCACCACCACATTGTATCATGCAGCAAACTCATAGAAAGTCGACTTTGAATCCTCAAAGCAGTAGATGAACGTTGATCCCCGGCTGCTTTGAACGCTTTTTGAGAAGTCCAAAGCTGAGAGAAAATCCCGGTCATGCGGCTTGGCATGTCATTGTTATATATTGATATTCTTTTCAGGAGAGAAACCGCAAGAAAAATCGCAGATACGCCTTGCTTCTGCTCACTGATATTCGAGGACATAGGCGTTTTAAGAACTCGTAAGACCGTCGCAGCAGCTAGCGTCATCATTCTGTATACGTCTAGAGGGGAGTTGATCAGTACTTGTCCATCTAAAAGATTATTAATGTAGACAGGATAACCCTGAGCCATGAGCCCACGGATGAGCGGAAGTGGCAGCTTGAGTCTTTCTTTTTTTCAGTGAACAACCTTCTCATGAAATCCACTTCTGCGAAGTATGGTGGATAGGCTAGAAACACTGTTCGAGAGTGATTAAAAAGACCAAAGGTTCTGCTGTTGAGTTCTAAACAGTCTCAAATAATAGCTCCAATCAATCTTTATATGGAAAAATGAGAAGAAAGTGGGAACTCAAGGGCAAGGGTTTACAAGAAACTTGTGACGCACGATGAGGGCAAAAGCTTGCAAAGTTTTTGGTTTCTGAATCAATATAGCTGACTTTTTCGATGATGTTGATGGCAGTGGTGTACAGTTTGAGTAGATTGAGGGAGAACACCTCACTTTGAGGACAACGAAGATAGTATATTCGCAGTTGAAGCTGCGCTATCTGGAAATATAAATCTTCCAAGTCTAAAGAATCCACCATTATAAGCACTAATTCCGAAAAGACGAAGAGCAGTTCTTTACCTGACAGGGAATGGACTTCGGAAGAAAGCTCCTCAAGTTGAGCCTCGAATACATTCAGCATCATTGAGGGAGCAACTTGAGCCTGTTGCTGTAAATCATCGAAATTGAACTCCGAGAAAACCGAATTGAAGCGGGATATTATGCCGGCAATCTTCACTTCAAGGGATAAACTACGTGGAGCAAGACACATGAGACCGCTTACATCTAATTTTTGCTGAAATAGATTGAGTGGGAGTGTGATAGAATATCCTAACGCACACGCAGCCCTACCAAAATCAGTATACAGGGTTGAAGCCAGTGTAGTTTTTTATTACTTACTTCTGATGTACTACCACGCAAAAAGACCACAACTGAACTCTGCGCGCAAGACTGTCATTACTCAAATCGATTCTGGTTCGAGAGTACTCTTGACCCTGGAGAGGAACATGTAATCCAATTTGGAGAGCTAAATTCACGGCCATGCCACTAAGAGTGAAAGTACCATCTCGACTGGTGGTGTTTGTAGGAAATGGCCATGTAGATAGAATAAGTAATCCTTGAATATTGTGAATAACGGCACCGGAAATTTGCATGGCACTCCAGCCTAACTTCAGAAGAGGCTCGGAGAGGGAAAAAAGTAATGCAGGGTTCCTGGGGTATCTTCTCGCGCCCGCGCTGATTATTGCCCAAAATAACAACGGCGATCGAGCGTGAAATGCGTTTGGCGATTCTGAACGCTGGCAATCTAAGAAGGGTAAATGTTTTGCGTAATGTGTGAAGTATCTGTTTTATTGCACGTGTCATTAGAGCCTCTGGCAGAATAGTGGAAGGATTCGGCTCACAGCTCAAAGATGTCATCTATCTCATCTGCTTGTAGGACAATATCATCTAGAGTTCTGGGTAGAGTCGTATTCAAATTAACGGGCAATTGAACTGGCACATCGATGGCCGTGGAGACTTCGGGTAGAGAAATACTTGGCCCGGGCTGTTGTAAAGTAGGCTCATTTGTCCCTTGCCGACTCAATGGGCTCAAGGGCGATTGAGAGGCAATTATGCTTGGGGAAGTAGAAATTCTGGGATCGCTAGCAGAGAATACTGATCCAAGCTGTTGCCTCAGCAGTTGGTTTTCTTGTTGGAGTATTTCGGATTTTCTATGGGCATTTATTTAATACAGATTGACTGGCAAGACATATGCACACTTACTGGCGCTTATTTATACGTTTGAATCCATTCTGAACGGCGCACACCAGTCCTAGTCTTTGACAACGCGCGCATCCTTTTGGATCCAACTTTGCGTTGCATCTTAACTAATTGACTTATTAGTCCAACAGGTGCAGTATAACGAGACCCGCGAGCACGAAACCAGAGATTGGGGAAGGGTTCGGGTGAGCGCAAACTTGCCTTTTGTTGTTTGCATTCATTACAAGCTTTACTTGCATGAGGTCGTGGGGTATTCGTACTGTGGGCTCTCTAGATCAGGCGTCAGCGTGCACCAAGTACTTTTGGAGTGGACGTAATACATTGTGAGACGGCCCAGGATGAGTTTCCATGTTAGAGACAGAATAAATGTATATACAGTATGAAATCGTCTTTCAAATTGCCTTTCATGGAAATGAAAATTTCGTTGCGGTTGGCTTTCTGGTCAGGTCAGATGGACAGTGGAATCGTGCGGGATGATGCAGCCGATAAAATATTTCTCTCATCCAAATGAGGTCGTGGAGGAGAAGGCAACAGGATTTGCCGTACGTATTCATGGATGGGAGCTCTTTGCGAACATCGTATCCAAGCCGAGATATCAGAAAAGAGATGACGCATGCAATGAAGGCAGTTGATAGGAAATAATGGTGGAAAATACGTGAAGAAAAGCGCCGAGAAGGCCGAGCGAGAAATTGTACAAGAATAGGTCATGTGATCATTTCACCGATGCAATCCATTTCCAGGTATCCCTCCCGATCCCAAGATTCTCTAGGTGGTCGGCCCTCTTTTTGTTTTATCCTTTCGGCTGGATTATCTGGCGACAGGCAAAGAATACTTTGAACAAAAGTAACTTTTTGGCTCCAAGGTTAGCTCAAGTAAGCTTAGAATTGAAGCCACTAGCTATATTGCATTTTCGCGGCCAACTCTACTAACTCATACCAGACAATCAAGGGAATGAACCCAAACATTCAAATACTCTTCTTGAATCTTTCTAGATGGTAGAAATTGGGTCACCTAGCTTCTGTCGTTTTTTGTCTAACGCCGAGTCTCAAAATAAAGCATAGAATTTCCTGCGGAAAAAGATACTTTGTCCACAATACTATTCCTTCAGGGCGCCATCTATGATTTCTATGCTTTTCAAAAACACCATCTATGTTACAGGCTTCAACATAATGTTATCCAAGATTCGTACGGATGGTCCTCCAGATGAACCGAGATCCTCTCCGGGCTGTGGGGACTCAACTGGAAGCATCTTGATGGCCCCGCTGAGAATTGCGCCTCTCGACTCATCGATCTCTTCCAACTCTTCCATCGTCTCGGGATCCGCGAGTGAGATGTAGTTCACATCGAATTTTACACGTTCTCCGGCTGGTAACTGAAACTGTTCTTGAAGAACCAACCTTATGAATTCATTGGCAGGCCCCAAGAGCTCATCTCTTGAGCGTCGTCCCTTTATATAAGCTTTCTCGGCTATCCGCAAAGCCTTCGACAATGTTGATGCGATATTTCGTCTTCTCGTGCCCAAATACACATTTCTTGAACTCAATGGCAAGTCGTCATGGTCTCTCTGCGTTTCCAAAATGACCACTTCCGTGTTGTGACAAAAGTCCTTGACCATTTTCTTAATCACCACCGTTTGTTGTACATCTTTCTGGCCAAAGTAAACCTTTTCCGGCATGACAATGTTGAACAATTTCGTGCAAACTGTAGCAACCCCTCGGAAGAACGTAGGCCTACTTGTCCCCTCCAACAGTTCTCCTACTGGTGTTATTGTGACAAAGCTTCCCTTCCCGTCAACCTCCTGACTTGGTCTGCCACTCGGATACATGACATCCGTTGTTGGTGCAAAGACAGCCGCGACTGTGCCCAGATTAGCCCCATCTTCAGCAAGTTCCTTGTCCAGATTTTTTAGCAGCTCGCAATCGCTCGCCCATGTCTTTGGGTAGGTGTCCAGATCTTCATGTACCCCGAATTGAGTAGGATTGACGTAGATACTGACGACCACTGCATGGTTTTCAGCAGCAGCCAATCGAACCAAGGAGAGGTGACCCTGGTGTAAAGCTCCCATGGTTGGCACAAGTCCAACCGACCGGTGGTCAAGTAATTGTTTGCGACGCCATATTCGAAGTTCAGGAATCTCCCGAAAGATTTTGATCGAAGTATTAGGGATGACTGGCATCCTTCTTCGATCGTGTATTGCGCGCAGAGCGGGGGGGCTGACGATGGTTCGAAATTGAGGTGTGTATGAGAGGGGACGACCTAGTCGAGCACTCAGAGGCAGCGCAAGGATTCTGCTGAAGGACATGGTTGTCGACATGGTTGCTGTTGCTCAATTGATCTCGAAATTATGTGGCGATTGAAGTGTCAGGATACTGGATTGAGAGTATGAGAAGGATGTCTCCCTCTCAGGGTCCATCGTGGGTCATACTGTACTTGTACTGTGATAGTAACTGCTGCGTATATTGAAGTCCATCTTCAAATCAGTTCTGGCCGGCAGCCCTGGAGCTGCTCTCCCCGCTGAACCATCCCGGAGAGCGTCGGGCCGAAATCAGGGCAAATGGCGGGGAGCTTGAAGTCCGTGCCCATAATTTCTATTGAGAACCTGGAAGCCGAAACTTTTCTACTCTGCGGATCCGCGTGCAGCAGTCAACTATACATGACCGATTTCTCACAATCCCAACAGAAAAAGCGCAGCCATGGCCGACGATGGCATGTTGATGAACTTTGTCATTCCCGACGCTCCAATCATTATCAAAAAGCCAATACAAGGAGGACGTTGGAAGGATCGATTAGCAGCAAAACGGGAAGCTCGAGGCCCACGACGTACGGAGCAACCCCACGAGCGAGATATATTCAATGAGCGACGGCACGAGCCTAGAACGGAGGAGTACATTGGCCCCGGGGCTTCTGCGCGACCCGCGAAAAGACAAAGAGTTGAACCAGTTGCTCGGAAAGACGACCCAAATATTGCGACATTTGTTTCTGGGAAACTTCCGCCTGGAAGTATAAAAGTTGGCGGATCGCGCAACACAACTTTTCAAGAAGAAACCAGACCCGCGTTTGTGGCTGGTAAGCTCCCCCCTGGGAGCATAAACATTGGTGGTTCTCGAAGTAGAGCAATCCAGGAAGAAACCAGGCCTGCGGTGGTATCTGGAAAACTACCTCCGGGGAGCATAAAGATTGGGGGAAACCAAAGTACCACATTTCATGACGATGATCGACCGTCATATGCCTCAGGTGGAAATAGTAGTCGAACAAGAAATAAAGATGCGCCTGTTGGAAAACCAGATCAGATTATTTCCTCTCTGTTTACGTTCAACCCAGCGTCGAAGAAGACATTTGACGATCCTGTAGAGGAATCAGAACCCGCGAAACCTTCGAATGCACCGCTCACTGAGGAAATGGAGACCTTTACTAATTTGGGCCTTTCAAGGCGACTAGCTGCGCACTTGTCAACCAAGATGGACATGAACGCCCCAACTGCAATTCAAAAAGCAGCGATCACTCAAATGCTGAAAGACGATAGCGATGCCTTTATACAGGCAGAAACTGGATCTGGCAAAACATTGGCATACTTGCTTCCCATTGTGGAACGACTGATATCTATGAGCACGGCAGATGTACAAGTTCATAGAGATTCAGGTCTTTTCGCAATTGTTCTAGCGCCTACACGAGAGTTGTGCAAGCAAATTGCATCAGTGCTAGAGAAATTATTGAGATGTGCCCCGTGGATTGTCGGCACAACAGTAATTGGTGGCGAAAGTAAACAGTCCGAAAAGGCAAGATTACGCAAAGGTGTGAACATACTTGTGGCGACTCCAGGAAGACTGGCAGATCATCTCGATAATACAGAGGTTCTGAGAGTGAACCAAGTCCGATGGCTGGTTTTAGATGAAGGAGATCGACTCATGGAACTTGGGTTCGAGGAGGAAATCAAGGGCATTGTGGAAAAGATTGGCCGAAGACCGCTTGACGTTCAACGGGCCAGTGGATTGGATCTCACGGCTTTGCCGACCAAAAGAATCACGGTTCTCTGCTCAGCAACGATGAAAATGAATGTTCAGCGACTGGGCGAGATCAGTCTGAAGGATGCTGTTCATATTCAAGGTGATCCGTCTGAAGAGGATACTTCAAAGAAGCCCAAAACCGACGAGGAGGCTGATGATAAAGCATTTTCGGCACCAGCACAACTCAAACAAGCTTACGCTATTGTCCCCGCCAAACTGCGACTAGTTACGCTTACTGCTATTTTGAAGCGAGCTTTTGCTCGAAGAGGTTCTGTGATGAAGGCAATCGTATTTATTTCTTGTGCGGATTCAGTGGATTTTCATTTCTCTATGTTTAGTAGGCCATTGGAAGCATCTGAAGACGATGATTCCCCTGGTGAGCTTCCCGAGATCACAAAAACCGAGTTGACAAAAGACACAATTGCCCACGGCACGACCTTCTCGAGCAAAACCAACGGTGTCATTCTTCACAAGTTGCACGGATCCTTGGCGCAAAACATACGTACTGCAGCTCTCAAAGCTTTTACCCAGTCCAATGAACCCTGTGTGTTGATTTGTACCGATGTCGCTTCTCGTGGTCTCGATTTGCCCAATGTTGACTATGTCATCGAGTACGATCCACCGTTTAGTGCTGATGACCATCTACATCGAGTTGGCCGAACCGCAAGAGCTGGTCGTGAAGGTCGAGCATTAATCTTCTTAATGCCTGGAGAAGAAGAGGAATATGTTTCAATACTGAGCTCCGGCTACAGAGACGGCAAAAGATCTCTTACACACCACACGTCCGAAGATTTGCTACGGAAAGGCTTTGGTGGTATTGGGAGAGATTGGGAGGAACGTGCAACGGAGTGGCAGCTTGAGGTTGAGAGATGGACTTTGGACTCCCCAAAATATCTTGAGATGGCACGGCGTGGATATCAAAGTCACATTCGGGCTTATGCTACCCATGTGGCCAACGAGCGTCACATTTTTAATATGCAATCTTTGCATCTTGGCCACCTGGCAAAGGCATTTGCGCTAAGAGATAAGCCTGGAAGTATCAAGGTCCCTGGACTGCGACCTGCGAAGATGACCAAGGCAGATAGAAGTGTAGCGGCTAGGAAAGCGAAGAGGGGTGAAGTTGAGGACAAGGTCGTGGGAGAGATGGAGAGGAAACAGAAGAAACTGGAACTTGATATGCCGACAGTAGATGGCAATAACGCTGCGAGATTGATGAAGAGAAAGGCAAAGGAACACGCATCAGCGGCCTCGGAATTCAATATTGGATAGAAGATCTGATGAAGAAATCAATACCATGCTACTGTAGCATGTTTTTAGTATCCTGGCGAATGATCGTAAACTTTTGGTGATTATCTATGGACTCCTCCTGCTAGGCCTTTTTTTTTTTTGAATACGTGAACAGTGAAACTTCGTCCTTACTACTGTATCATGCCCTCGCGTCCATGTTCCACTTGACAAATAGTGCCCTGATTGTTGATTGGCCAATTACCTATGGAATGATATAATCACGTGTTAAAGCGTTCCTGGCGCGTCGCGTTCCCATTTCAATTACGCCAGATGCTTCAACAACCTGATCAGCACCCCAATTCCTGCTCAACAATGGCCACGAAATGTTACAACAACACCCATACTCGTCCCCGGCACGACCTGCTACCAACGATGCCTTCTCGGTTGTAATGCGCGCCCAGGCGTATGGCAGAACCTCGCCGGCTGTCGATTTCTCAGAGGTCCTGGCCGAATTTCAACAGAGTCTGGGTGAGGATGATGGCACATCTGGAGAAGCAGCGTGGGGAGCAAAGATCTCGCAGACGATTACGAAGATGGTCCATGAGAAGGTCGTCCCACAAGCTACAGACAAATACGCACATATCGACACGAGAATAAACGCCCTGCATCTTCTCATTGATACAGCTATGGGAGTTGCGTATGCGCCGTCGGGGATCGCATCGGACTCTGTGAGATCTGGCACTGCGCCTCGGATGATTGTACTGGCGATTTATGAGGTTCTATCAAAAATGACGGAAATGGATATTAGAAGAATGGGGAAAGATGAAGTCGCTTTTTTGGATAAAGTCACAGAGCTGAGACTCAGACCACGGGAATCTTGCAATAATACAGCCACATGGAAAGATCTCGATGACATACTGCGTTTACTCGGATATCCTGGAACGGTAAACTTTCGAGTGGTCTTCGGAAATTTCAAGTACTGTATTGAGAATGGCTTTTCTTCCGTCGTGCGGGCACATTATATGCGCACAGGAAAGAACGCGAACTCCGATTATGTTGTGAGAATCATTCGAAATTCAATTGTTGCCTATGTATCGCCTTCTTCGTGTTTCGAGACCAAGATCAATGCCCTGAATGCACTGGCCGATATAGGAATTTGTGAAATGGACGGAGGACCATGGGGAGATGAGGAGGGCACAGCAGAGAGATATCTTTGCAATACTATTTTCGATGTGGCTAAGATGCTGTCTGAGAAAGAAGTGGCTATTGTAACTAGTGACATGCGATACCTGAAGCCTGAGATGTCACCAGAGCACTCGGATAGCCTCGATTATAGTCCTCGCTCGCCGCATCACGATACACATCGGATATTAGTTCGTGGTCTAAGTCTGAACAACCTTAAAGGAACCTCTTTGGGAATATTTGCCAAGATTCTGTATCTTAGATGGATACAAAGAGCTTGCTCTGACCGATGGCAGAGATGTTTGACCACATTGGACAATGTGATAGATCTCTTCATAGATAGCTCTGGATCTGTCCCCCTCCGTTGCGATAGGCTACGAGAATCTGTGCGTAGGGCGTTCGCCGAGGTAGAATCGGTAGCCTCGTCCCCTGGAAGAAGGGAAACCGCTGCGTCAGAGGCCAAAACTGTGGTTGAAAGTACAATCGAACGACTTGCAAAGCGAGGATCCCCCGAGCTTGTTATGAGACCAAACTAAATGTTCTGAAAACACTACCGGAGATTGGAATGGCGATCATGCTTTGGAAAGCGCCAGGAACTCCAGCTTGGAAGACTATGAGTTTCCATGACCAGATGTCAGAGATTCTCTTTTGCAGTGCCATGGTTAGTATCTGTGGCTCGTTCAGTAGGCAATAGTGGACAAAAGTCTCTGCGGATGAGCAACTACGGCGTGATGTTAATATGTTGAACCATGCGCGTATGCAAGTTCCAGGAGCTCTCCCGGGCTTCGAAGATGTCGTTCGTCTGTTCCTGGGTACTTCAGTTACTATGGGTAAGAAGGCAAACGGCAAGACGGAGTTGGTCGAGGTCGTGGACCTGTCCGAAGATTGAAGGGGCAGCAACTTGTGACGAGAAGAGGTTGAATACCAATAACATCATCTTCCCGCACGGCACACACGGCAAGCAATACCAACTTTAGCGCCAAGGAAGTCTTTGGCGACCGCCAGCGGGCATTATCGTTGCTAAAAAGTAGCGTACTGGAGAGGGTGCTTAGTGGTCTACTTCTGGTAAGTCCTCTTTCCATCTGACCTTTCATGGAGCTGACTTTTCAGATATCTTTAATCTCAAAACACCGCGAAAACATCTCTGCAAAGCCTAAACAGAAGTGGATGGTTACGTTGGAGCTTGAGTATTTCGATGGTGGCTAGGTGATATTGTGGATTCCATATTGGCTTGAGCATTGTGGTCTTGGCATTGTCGCTTAGTGAAGGGGGTGAGTGATCCGCGATTTGGGAGAACCTGCATAGCTGCATCTCAATTCGATATTGGGGTATGATATCAAAGCTAGATTACACTAGAGTTGAGCCGCAATAAAAACAGAAGTCAACTAAACTGCCAATTGAGGAGATTCACCTTTGACACCACTCAAAACGAACTTGACTCATCCTCGGTACATCCATCGCTATCTTCACTTCCAACCCCCCCAATATCCCGCCCATTAAATTGAGCTAGACTGATATTCACCATTCAACAATAGCAAGGCTGACTGCCACGTCGCCCCACAACCTTGATATCTCGACGACCTCAACCATCTTCTCTCAACTCCCCGTCGCCGTCATCAAGACAACAACACCACCACCTACATCGCAGCCGCGCAACGCCAATATGGCTGAACCAACTCAAGCAAATATTCCTGCTCCGCGCGCTGCGCTGACACCTCCGCCGGAACCGAGGAGTGATGTCCAGAATACCATCGCGAATCAGGCGACAGTGAACGGTAACGTGGCGCAAGGAGAGAATCAAGCTGTGATTGTTGACCGTCCTCAAGGTCAAGGTCAAGGTCAAGGTCAAACTACAGCAAAAGGTCAAACTCAAGCTCAACGACCTCAAGCACAGGGCCAATCTCAATCTCAAGCACAAGCGCAATCTCGAGCACAAGGTCAATCTCAAGCTCAAAAACCTCAAGCACAGGGCCAATCTCAATCTCAATCTCATTCTCAAGCACAACCTCAACACCAACCCCCCAACCCCCAAGCCCCCCACCACTCCCTAACCATCCCTCTAATCCCCAACCCCCGCACAATCTGGGACCAACAACACAACAGACTCTACAGCGGGCCCATCACACGGGTCGAAATCTCCGACCTCTCACGTCTCGGCCGTTCCTTCTGCACCAAAGCCGACCAGCGGGCACGCAGACACATCGACAGCTACTACACACGCAAGCACCAGCAGAAGCGGAAGCGGGAGGAGACGGAGATCGAGCCGCGCGTGTACTCTCGTGCCATGAAGAGTCCGCTGAAGGAGGAGAAGTTGGATATTATGAATCCGTTTTTGAGTGGCGGGTTGGGGAATAGGTTGGAAAGGTATGGGGATGCGCCCAGGGGGAGGAAGAGGAGGTGTGTGGGGAGTGTTTATTGGGATGTTGGGAGGATGGTTGTTGGTGGGGGAGGGGGGAAGGAAGGAGGGGTTG
>CAJVRM010000480.1:0-11150 GCA_911693285.1 Hymenoscyphus albidus | reverse complement strand
TGAGGGGGGTAATGGTGGGGAGGTGGAGGGTCAGAGTACTAGTGCTGGAGAGAGTATCGAGGCTTGGAGACGCGAGAGACAAAAGAGAGAAAGTAAAGATGCAAAGAAACGCGAGGAAATCCGGAAGAACATGGGCTTCCTACTTCGAGACGAGCAACTAGGTCACGATGACTTTACTCGGATGCATTACCGCTCTGATCGACAGACCAAGCAGCAGGAACTCGCAAAGTTGCAGGACACCGCGAATGTAGAGAGACTGAGACGCGGCTTGAATTCGTGTATCCTCGCTGCTCCTCCTGAACAACCAATTCATTTCGGTTGGGGACGTTTGGATAATTACAAGGACTCGCTTAGGTACGAGAATCGACAATTGGAAGCGGAGGAGAAGTTAGTGAAAGGTGTTTGGGGAGTTGAACATGGAGAGGGATGGTTGACTTCAGAGGAAACGGTTGGTTTTTATGGAGAGGGAGTAGGGATGGATTTAGACGGCATGACAGATGAGGTTTGTCCTCGGCTTCTTCTCCTCTTTCCAACAACCAAGGTAAATGAAAATCAACTAACATACCAAACAGATGTTCCAAGCTCGCTCCGAAGCCCAAAAGGATCTCGACACCGATTATTACGCATGCCTTGCCAAAAACGCTCAAGAAATGTTTGAGGGTCCATGCTGCGACTACTGTCGAGAAAAGCGAGTAAATGTTCCCGTTGAACCATACATCTCGATGTACGACAGAAGAAGTCACGTCCCGACTAGAAACCGACAAGGTCAGCGAGCTACCACGATCTATGATCAATATCCTGCCAATAAAAATATTGTCGATAAGGGCAAGTATGCTCCAGGACCGATTCAGGAATGGCCATCTTTTCTGGATCCTAATGGCTTCTTCTGATTGTAGAATAGGTGGGTGGTTGTAGTGGGTAGTGATTTACTAAAACCAAATGAAGGTGCGTTGAATTTGGGGATAGGTCTGGAGACATATTAGATGCGATGTGAAGGGCGGAAATGGATAGAGACATACATGCAGAGATGAACACGGAGGGGCGTTGGGCGTTCACGAGATACTCTGTACACATACAGAACACTATGATGAACAAACGGAATTGATTTTCTCTTTTCAAAGAGTCGAGGCAAACATGCCATCTCGTACCTAATATCCCCAACCTCTTGGATTAAAAGTATAAAAGAAAAATGTGCAAGTTGTCTGTGAGGACATCCCCTATCTAAACCCAACCCAAATCCAAATCTAGATAGCGCCCCCTAATAACCCCGTGTATTATTCAAGAGTAATTCCTTCAACATGAAGGGTCCCGGTATCGTCCCAGAACAGTGTTTCCCAACACTGGCACAAGGCCATGTATTGGCCAAGGCAACTATCCCCCTACTCGTTTTCTGTTGCCAACAGTATTCATCACCAACTAATTATGATTATGTTGTAGACACCCCCTACTAACTCTCCTCGCGTGATATACCACCCTCTTTCCAAGACCACAGCTCGCAGATCCAGCTCTCGAGTGTGGTCTTGAAGGTCTTCTCGCAGGAAAATTAAAATCGCTTTCCCCGTCGTCTGTAACAGCAGTAGAAGCTATTGCTTTTTCCTTCATCAGGGAAATACTATTTAGGATAAGATGTCAGCTTCATGAAAGGATATACAGAGTGGTATCCAAATGGATATACATTGGATGTTGTGCTTACTCGTCTTGGCTATAACCTGGGAAGTTCACCGCTGGTCCTTCTTGAAAGTTGTATGGTGAGCTCTGTGATGGGAGTCAGTAAAGTTTGATTGGAGTAGAAATTGTTCTGAGACTGACGATTATGAGGGACTTGGAAGCAGGCTTGGATTTGATGCCGACAGTCTGGAGGCATTTGTTGCCAATGCGGCAGATGAAAGATGAGAATTGTGAACAGGACATTTTGTTTTCTGTGGTGTAGGTTGCTATGGTATCGATAGGTATGGAAGTGTTTTGTTATTTGTTGTTGACCATAAGAGAGCGTGGGGTGTGTATGTTTTATGGTAGTAATGTTATGTGGAAATGTGGGAGGTTGGCAGCTGGAATTTCAGAACGACCCTGCCGAACGGATTTTGGATGCTTTTGAATAGGATGACGAAAAGATGACGAAAAGATCGCTCGCAGGCTAAAGAACTGAAGGGAAAGCAATAAAACTAAATGAATAAAACAGTCGAAGAAACAAATCCGCCAGTAATGATTGTGGTATAGGTGATATTTCCTAAGTTTTGTTTCTTGAGGAGTATGGCCTTCCCAAACTTCCGGGGAATCTGTCAGGTATATAAATGAAGAACAAAAAAATGAAGCTATTTGCTATCAGGGGCAACCCTCGAAATTACCAAGAGTCAGTAGTACAATAGGAAGCGGTTGCACGACATATGCCCAGAGCTGCCCATTCCCAGTGTCGCGGAGCAACACGACAACGTGGAAGGGTGACGCGTGCAACTCCTTACTCTAAAGAATGAGGTTTCCATGAGCCGATGGCTGGGAAAAGCATGCGTTGGCCGGTTCCAGACCTGAGGAATGCTACAACGGCGTTTGCCGAATCAAACCTTCAACGCCGAATATATTAAACAAAACCTTCAGGAGCTGAGGTGATGTTGGGCTGCGAGTTCCGAATTCGAGGGCTCTCGGGGTTCTAGGAAGCACAGCATGATGGACGGTTTCGCGGAAGCTCGACAGAACAGAAAGAAGACGTATGGAAGGGCCCCCATCGAGACTAGAAAAAGCTTATCAGGTAACACTTGCCCCCTTTTCCAGCCTCCTTGAATTTCTCTGCAGCAAGGTGTGGTGACCTCTGGTCCCGTGAGAAGGAAGGATATTTACGGATGTAGTGATTAACAAGCAATCGGAAAGAAGCAAGGGGCCACCCCCAGGTTACTGTACAACCAAGTTGCGCCGTTCGGGGAGGTGCTCTTCGGGGACCTCGTCATCTGTTGGACTCTTGTGTTTGTGCAATCTTGAAGTATTCTATGACTTTTCCACTGGGTCAGGTTGATGACATCCCCAGCCGCAATCACACTAACGTTACGGATTGTACACTTCGATAAAAAGCCACTTTGAAAAAAAGCCGATTTAAAATTCCGATCGAAGATCTATTGAACTATTTTTGCTCGTCATCAATCGTCGGGCGTGGGGGATAATTGGAATACTGAGGTCTCACAGTAGATGCAACAGATGTACCTCACTTGGGATAATCCTTGACGTGAAAGTTCTTCAGCTTGACGAATTGGTCAAACCCGAATTTACTGAGAGTGACTCCTTTGCCGGAATTTTTCCACCCGGTCCATGCAAGATCCTGCAAAACAGATTAGCAGATATAAGTTACAGTGGGATCAGCGTGTAGCCGTTCCCCGCAAGTTGGACCAGAGGCCGTATCTGGACAAGCTTACCGGGCTTGGGTAATCGCATCTATTGACGAAAACCGTTCCAGCATCTACCGATTCCGCTAGCTCGGATCCCTTTTTAGTGTCTTTAGTCCAGATAGAGGCGGTTAATCCAAATTCGCTATCGTTCATAAGCTGAATGGCTTCTTCGTCACTATTGACTTTCATGACTGGGATGACAGGACCAAAGGTCTCCTCCGTCATGACAACCATCTTATGGTCGACATTTGTCAACAAAGTTGGCTTAACATAATTTCCCTCTGGAGGAGGGGAAGCAAAGGATGCATTTTCAGGAGTAGCATCCTTGGCACCCTTGTCCAGAGCATCTTTGATATGGGCCTCGATCGCTTCCTTAGATCGCTTGGAGACGACTGGTCCAACGTGAGTTTCTTTATTGAAAGGATCGCCGAGCTTGTAGTTCTTCAAAACGGCTTGTACTGCTTCTATAAACGCATCGTGAATCTTCTCGTCAACGTAAATACGTTCTAGACTGCAACAACTTTGCCCCGAGTTGAACACAGCACCGTCAACAATTTCCTCTGCTGCCCATGCCACATCAACATCAGATCTAATATATGCGGGGTCCTTGCCACCAAGCTCTAGTCCAACGTTCACAATTCGATCCGCCGCGGCGGTTTGAACGGCCAGGCCACCTGCTACTGATCCCGTGAAGCATACTAATGCAACTTTGGGATCTCTGACGATGGCCTCAATGATAAGCGGAGAACCACAATGGAAATATTGTATAACGTTTTCAGGTAGACCAGCTTCCGTGAAAATTGAAAAAATGTGTTCGACGATGGTAGGCGTTTGTGGAGAGGGCTTCAGAATGACCGAATTCCCGGCAAGGAGTGCTGGAATCAAGGAGTTTACCAAAATTAGATAGGGGTACTGGAGAAGTTAGACAAGCCGAGAACAGTCGTGATACTACACTCACGTTCCAAGCAAATAGAATCAGAACAGGACCGACTGGCACTTTGCGGATAAAACGTTTGAACCCTTTCTCGGCCTCGCCGTCTGTATCCTTCAATGCCTCCTCGCTGATCTTGAGAAGGTACTCTCCTCTCTTGACAGCGGTGGTGACTTCTTTGGCAGTGTATGCAATCGGCCTTCCCATCTGTTCCGTGAGTTCTTTTGCGAGAACATCTTGCTTATACTCCAGGAGCTTGAACGCTTTCTTGACAATGGCTTGTCTATCTGCCAAAGAAGTTTTACGGAAGCTCAAGAAAGCTTCAGTGGCAACGGTTGGAAGCGCAGCCAGGTCGGAAGCCGATATGCCATTGCGAGTGAGCACGGGCTTATTGGTGATGGGGGAAATAGTGGTGATTGTTTCGACTGACATTTTGTAGGTGTTGAGCGAAGGCAGAATTATGTTGGGTCATGGAAGTGGGATATGAGTATTCTTACACGCTGGTGGAGCTTTTTGGAGGGGAAGCTCTCGACGGTACAGTGACGTCTGCCCCGCATCGCAGGGATTGGCGCGGCGCTAAGAAAAAGCCTGCAGGGGTCATCATTACAGTACAGCACCAAATTTTGTTCGCGGTTGAAGCCCATTCCACGACCATCGACCACCACTCCAACACAATGGCGACCCGAAAGCACAACGAATTCCTCGATGCCGACCATAGCGATGATAATGGAAGCCAAGGATACAACTCCGAGGTTGAAGATCTGAAGAAGGGCGGAAGGAGCTCAAAGCGAAGGAAGGTCGACAGTGATGCGAGTGATGTGAGCGACGAGGAACTGGACGATGAGGAGGAATTGGACGCATCCAAAAAATCCCAGAAACCCGAGAGACAGAGACGTCACTCAGGAAGTGCCGATGAGAAAGATATTGGTAGCGCAAAGGGCGACAAACTCAAAGAACTTCCGGGCGTCTCCAGGCCCATCACCAAGAAAAACCTAGTCGCTTCAAGCGCAGCGCTCAAACGATCCGGTGTGGTCTATCTTTCTCGAATACCCCCATTCATGAAACCTCCGAAGCTGCGATCGCTTCTGGAACCATACGGCAAAATCAATCGCATATTCATGACACCTGAAGACCCCTCTTCTCACGCGCGTCGAGTCAAGAACGGAGGAAATAAGAAGCGCTCCTTTACGGATGGATGGGTCGAATTCGTCAACAAGAAGAACGCAAAGCAGGCATGCGAGCTTTTGAATGCGCAGATAATTGGTGGAAAGAAGGGCTCATATTATCACGACGATGTCTGGAATTTGCTTTACCTGAAGGGATTTAAATGGAACAATCTGACCGAGCAGATTGCGGCGGAGAACGCTGAGAGGGCCAGCAGAATGAGGGCCGAGATTAGCAAGACTACCAAGGAGAATAAGGAGTTTGTACAGAATGTCGAGAGGGCCAAGATGTTGGAGGGCATGGAAGCAAAGAAGGCTGCCAAGAAGAGAGGTGACGAGGATGATACCCCCGTGGAGGCGAAGGAAGTTAAAGAGTCGGCTGTCGGTGCGAAGAAGAAGGGAGGAGAAAGACCACGACATTTCAAACAAACCCAAGTTGCGGCAAAACGAAAGTCGGAGGAGCAACCAGAGCAGGTGAAGAGGGTCTTGAGCAAGATTTTCTAACTAATGCAACGTACATATGTTTATAGGCTTCAAAACAATGGTATCCACTTCATCCTCTCTCGTGCTTTCATCCCGTCGGCGGTTGCTGGATTTTCACCTGGCTACCATCTCGAGAGCCGTGTATCTATTCTGTTCGACCACCACTGCTAACTACTTTCCTCCCTTCCTAGATGCTAGGATTAGAAGCGCAGATCATCATCCACCAAATCCTATCATCCCACTCCGAACTTCACTCACCCTTCCTCGCTTGCTACAGTAGCCTCTCAAAGCACCTCCAACACCCCCAACACCACCCCCATCCATCCTCTCCCAAAAAATTCCCAAAAATCCCACCCAAAAGCAAAAATAGCAAAACTCAAGGCCCTCCCTCCAGTCCATACTCGAGTGAGAAGGTAAGTTACGATTCTGATTTGCGTATGAGGAATGAGTTTTGGGTATGTGGTTAACTGGCTGCCTGCGAATGGGTGGAGTGCGTTTTTCTTGCTTGCTTGCTTGTGTCGATGTCGTGGAGGGAAGTCGCTAAATACGTCTGAGTATGATGTTAGCAGGTCTTCTGGGCACAGTTAGCAATGTATCGAGGTTTCTGTTTCCATTGGCTGGGCTTTAATGGCTATGAGAATGCGGATGTAAAGGGAGATGTCAGAAAAGAGCTCTGTAGGCGGCAAGCCTCGAGGGTCTTTTGATGGTTTGAATTCAATATCGACGTTGCGAGATGGGGGTGAGCGCGTTGGGCGGTTAAAGTAACTATCATTTGTTTCAGATCATTGGAATCAGTTGATATAAAATGCCCCTCCCCTCCCTTCTATATCTCTCTATCTACAAGCCAGTTCTGCGACGTCCCTCGTCTGTACAAAGGGATATGTAGAGGGAAGACTGAATCAGCTATTATGACTACTATTTCTATATTTGTGAACTTTTCTAGTTAGAGGGGGGGGGTTAGTAGAGGGGAATAGTAAGGAGATGGCTAGGGAAACAGGTAGGGACTTATATACTCGTAGGTAGGGATAGTAGGGATAGTAGGGATAGTAGGAAGGGACTTATAGCGGCCGAGAGAGTAAAAGAGATAAAGAGAGGGCAAGATGAGGGCAGTAATATGTAGGCGGTAGTCATTGAGTAGGCATAGTTGGCTTGAAATGTGGGATAAGTATATCCTAGTTACTCGGACCAGTAAAACCACTCAGAAAGATCGGGCCCTGTGTCTCGTCCCGTCCCGATCGAAAAGGTAGGAGTACATTGACTATGTAAGCTCGGGTACATAGAATCAGGTCGGGAGCACATGAGTTACTGGTATTCTTGCTCCCACTAGTATTTGTGACCTAAACAATGTAGTAAGCGAGAGACGATGAACTGGCCTATGAATTAAGTGTAACATAGCAACGTCAAAGATAAGCAAGTCATAGGGGCAAACATACTGTTATATTCACCTGGTTTCTCGGAGTGTCTGCTACCAAACACGGAGCTTGTGGTTGCCAAGCGACGAAGCCTGCGCTATCACGTTATTCGGACTTTGAACCCTGCTCTCTTCTTTGGCACCACTTGACTTTTTGAGAGCATCTCATTGGTCAATCTTTGCGCACTTTATTTGGAGCTCAAAAAGTCATTCCACTCCTCCAACCTCCTCTATCTCAACCATCCTTCCCACCACACACCTCCAGGTCACCGTCAACTACCACCACAACACTCCTCCTGTGCGCGGCCATTCTTACATGATAGACGCAATCATCTAGAAGTATCTCGATAGTTACGCATTGCGCGTCACCGATTCGGAGCGACCTTGTGCTTTTGCGAAAGACATGTCGCAAGCCTTGCGACCGCTCCTGTCGAGGCAGCTGGCATCAACACCACAACAACAGCTCAACGCAACCTTCTTCAGGCCACTGTCGCTATCAGATACAACATTACCATTGACACATCGAGATAGCAGCAATTTCTCAACTACTCGACTTCCTGGATTCGACCTGGTCTCGCCGCTGCGACGGCACGCGCGACAAAGCCAGTCGCAGCACCCCACCACGACCGCTCAGCGCAGTCCATTCATCATTCACCTATTCATACGGAATTTCTTTTCCCCGTCCGCGCCGTATCTTTCCGAGGACCGAGTTCCGAACTTCAAATTTCCTGGTCAGGAACCAAAGGTGAAGTGGCTACATTCACCCTGAAATAAGCGAGGCCGCCAAGCCTCGCTTCACCACTTCCATGCTTCAACACTTCCAAGATTCACCACTGCCCAGTTTCACCACTTTTCAACATGAGTGAATGCCGAAAACGTGGTTTGAACCACTTCTGCAACACTCACGTCCATTCACTGGACCTGCTGCCAGTGCTAGGCTCCTCTTACCTGACCTTTCCACAACCTCGCACATCTCTCACCATTCCCCTTTCTTGTGGTTGCCTGCTCTTTTTTCAACACAGCCGACGTTCCTTCGACCACGCCGGCGCCCCTCTCTAACTTGGACTACCATGATTATTTCTCCTCCGATATAACTCTTGAATGTTTTGATCGTGTTTTGGAGTACGATTGGAATGCATCAACGTATCCTTCCCGGCCCATTGTCGCCTCGCATTGACTTCGTCGTAAACCGTCTATCTTCGCCCCCTATCCGCCACTTTCTTACGCTATCCTATACGACGCGCTATCCCCAAGAACGTTTTCTAATACCGGATCTGAACACGTCCCCGTCTGAGAAGATGTAAGTACTCCGAGAAGTTACAGTTGTCAAGGCTATCATCCACTATCACCTAACCTCAACAGGATATCGAGGATACTCACACAGGAAAGCTTCAATGTTGGCGCGTCACTTACTTTGCACTCCTCAACGATTCAACTCCTTCTCGACGATTCAACTTCCCCTCGACGATTCAGCTCCCCCTCGACGATTCAACAACTCCCTCTCGACGATTCAACTTCCCTTCAACCATTCAACTCTCGCTCATGATTTAACATCCCTTCGACGTTTCTAATCCCTTGACGATTCAACTCCTCGACGATCCATCCCTTCAGCATCCATACTTCGCCGTCCGCGCCCACTATATTTGTAGCATAATATCATTTGATCACTCGAGATTCTTCTATACATTTGAATCGGTCTCGGCAAATATCTTCTGGCGCCAGCAGACAGGTTGGGTCAAACAACAATCGCCGATATCTCTCTTCGATGTTTCTATTAGCGAGTCATCTACCGGTATTATTTCAAAAACTTCTCGACTGTCCCATAGTCTGTTCGGAAGCGCATATACAAAGTTATCCTCAGTGGGAGTGTTGGTTATTTGGTGGAAAGGAAGTCTCAGGGTCTCTCGCCTTCTGGTTCGAATGTATGGAAGTTGCAAACATTGCTATATAGGATTAGCCTCCTCAACTCTACGAGACGATACCTCGCATTCCACCAGCATACAACCACGAACCATGAAGCACCCACTACTACAGTATTACGTCACTACTTCGTTCAATTGTCGATTCGCCTTTATCCTCTCCCCGCGGAGATATAAGTGATAGCCTTGTCGGCTTATCGGGACTATGCATGCCACAGGTCACTTTGAAGGAATGCGCTTCCTGGTCTCGCCAAGGCTATCTAACAACCCATTTTCACCGCGAGCTCGAAGTTGTATATTCTATCGATTCATTCTACGCAACTTAATTTCCAAAGGACTTTGTTCTTAACTATACTACAACAAACTTCGTTAGCTATCCCCTATGCCGAACCACGTTAGCTTCCTTCTTTGTCTAAGTCTACGTCTATTAGAGTCGCGGAAGGTCGCCCTTAGCAACGTCGTAACTTTGAATCGTGGATCGCTAGACAATTCCCTACCACCAAGGATAAATGCGCTACCTGTTAACCCATGAGCCGTACCTGGAATCACTACCGCGCTCCTTCAGAATTGTTTTACGACAGGATAGATTTTAGAACTTGCGAATACACGCGGCATCGTTTTTTAGTATAACTTGATTTCGTAACGCTTTTACAGACCCCGGGCCCCGGGCCCCGTTTTCATCTTGAGAAACCAACGATCAAGATTTTAGTATACCTCTTTTGTGACAGTCTTTACGACCTTTTGCTTTTTCGATGAATTCACGAAGTCCACGGCATCTAGCTATTTTTGCTCTACGTAAGAGAGAGCACGATATCTTTTATACGGTTAATAATGTTTTCATTCTCGCCCTCGCTCTACTTACGATATAACTATGGACCATTAGTACAAGGATACAAGGAATTTGTCTTTCGAAGAGTACCTATTATTACGGGTCTTCTTACTACTAGCTTTTACTTCGTTTGAAAGCTAAGGAGCGTAGATTTACAAAGCCGTTAGAACGAGAGATTGACACCTATATACTACGGAAAATCGAGAGACTTACGAGCTTCTACAACTAATAGTAACGTGGTTTATAGCGATAAGGGGAGATAGTATATATGTTTCTAGGAATTATTTCGAAGTATAACGATCTACTCTAACCTAGGGAACGGATAAGCACACGGATCGGATAGAAGGAGAAAGGAGATTACTAAAAACGGGCGATCTAAGGTAGGTTAGTAGATCTTAGCGAGCCGGTAGGAGAGAATAATAATATTAGCGACGGGAAGGGACGAACGATAGTAAGTAAGTGGGAGAGGCTATAGAATAATAAACAATTATAAGGAAGTACGTGTATACCTATAAAGGGAATAAGAAGTAGTATTAGATCTGGCCCGGACTCGGAGGTTTTACTATGTCTACTTCGAGATACTAACCTAGTAGTAGCGCGACTAGACCATGTAAGGGTGTAACAGATTTGATTCAGTCATACACCCTGACAAAGGGCGTGAAAGGTACGTAGGCTCGGAATCTAGGAAGAGATTAAATAGAAATAGAAATAGTACGTATTAAAAAGCGCGTTTAGGCCGCGGACTTTAATAAATACGAAAGATAATAGGAAGTAAATAGGCTAGGATTTAGGAATAGGATATTAATCGGTAATAGTAATAACACTCTATATCTGGACGAAAACCTTATACTACTAGACTTGGGAAGCACCTATAGTATAGGATAGCTTATGTAACCGTGTGGAGTGAACCACTGCTTGCTGTGATGAATACGGAGTCAAACGGAAACTGCTGTATTGAGCGAACAACAAAGTGAGGAAGGAAGAGAGTTCCAGAGGAACGAGAGCTTAAATACAGGATGCCAGCAGCGCGCACGTGACACATA
>CAJVRM010000479.1:10000-12873 GCA_911693285.1 Hymenoscyphus albidus | reverse complement strand
GGGGGGGGTCCTTAGGGTATTAGGGGTACCTAGGGGGTCCCTGGGGGGCCTTTTTAGGGACTTGGGGGTACCCTTCCCCGATTTTCTCGCTGAGTCGGATGGTATAGGACACTAAGCGTGTAGCGCAGGTGCGGTAGCGCCCGAGCCACGCTAGCTACGCGAATTCTGAAGAGTGCATTCGATCCGCCGCCCCACATAACCCTTGTCGGCAGCAAGAACGAGTATAAAAGAGCTTGATTTAACATGTTATAAGTTTATTTTAATTTATTCCTTGAAGTCCACCACTTCTCATGTAGACTTCTGGCATTTCTTAGTCAAAGTGGGTTTTCCGACAAATTCACGATTTTTGTGTGAAAAATAATTGACCCCCCCCCAACTACTGTTTTTAGTTTCGACTTATCTTAAGATCTTTATTAGTAATATCAAGACTAGATGAGTATGCTAGAGGCCTAACCTAACCGGGGCCAAGCCGCCGAGGCGACGGCGTGGCCGGTAGCAGCGAGCCGAGGCGCCTAACCCTAACTAACCCGAGGGGAGCAGTGAGACCCTGATAGCGTAGGGGGTGGGGGTTCATATTCCACTAACCCGGACCCCTAACCCGTCGACGGGAGACAGCCCTAGGGGGCGTGGGAGTCGAAAGCCCATACACTTTTCACCTACCCTGCGTGTGATTTTCCGGAATTTCCCAAGTGGGATTTTTCAGACGTACGCTAGCAAGTCCAGCTTAGAGCACGTGACGCTGGAGGGTGCTGGACACCCGAATCATCGATTCCCGGGTCTGTAGCTAGCGTATTCGCTTACACATCTGACCTACCCGGGGAATAGAGTGTAGAGTGCGGTAGTTCCGGAATCGGGAAATTTCAAACACGCGCTAGCAGGTCTACCGTTGGGCACATGCTTCCTGGCACTCCTCGACCCCTGACGCCGCAGCCCCGGAGGCGCTAGCACCCCTCCTTCACCCCTCCTTCCCTTACACTTCTGACCTACCCGGGGCATCGTTGGAGACACCGCCCCAACCCCCAGATTTCAAAGACACGCTAGCAGTATCCTCTCTTGGGGGGCCACTCCTCTTAGTGCTAGGCACCCTAGGCATCAATCCCCGAGACGCTAGCATGTCTCCTTCCCCACCTCACTTTAGACCTACCCTGTGTCTACCAGAAAGAACTTTTTTTTGGCTTCAAGTCCCTACACAGCTACCCTACCCGGGGTACAGGGTAAGTGTACACAGCGGACCTACCCTGTACAAGTACTTCCCTTCTTTCGCGAACCCATACCGTTCACTTCCCACCGACCCGGAGCACAGCTAACCTACCCTGAACAAGCGTGCGGCTCATCACCATTGACCTACCCTGGGTCACAACAAGCCTACCCGGAACACACTTCTTGTCTACCCTGCATACATACTTGCCCTCCATCCCTCTCACTCCTCGGCTGCCCTGCGACGAGTCTTTCCCTCAAAAAGTACTTGAGAAAATAGAAAAAGATACAAATTCGAAAAGGAACTTAGCTAACTTATTCGCCGGCCCCCCGCCCTTACACGTCTAGCCTACCCGGGGCATGCGTTCGGTAGTTATGTTTTCTCATCTCAAGCGACCTTTGCCCCGAGGCAGGGGCGGTCAGACCCCTAGAAGTCTAGGGACAGGTGAACCTAGCCCTAGACACTAGCCCCCGAAGCCCTCATAATTTCGCACTCCCTTAAATTCAAGCCCCCTAAGTACCTTGATACTTTTCTAGAAGACCTCGTATCTCCAGGTTTAATAGTACTACCCTATACTATTAATAATATTGATATATCTTAACCCTAAACTAAGCCTTAATCCCCCATGGACTCTTGTCTACATCGTATCTTATTACTCCATTGATTAATATAGTAACCAGTTAATACTAAAGTACTACAATGTACTAAATAATAATAGTACTATCCTTTTCTTCCTTGTGATCGCTTCCCTCTATATACCCAGCGACCCTTTTTTATATTTATCATAGTACGTAAACACTATATACCAGAAAGAAAGATTTCCGATAAATTTGTTCATTACAAAGGGGGGTTAGTACACACCTAGGCCACCCAGTACCGTTAACCCCAGGGTCACTTTGTAGGTTTTGATTCCGTATAAACCGTATAAAATTTAGGAAGCGGAAGCCTATGTACCCTAACCCTAACCCTAAAGAACTTTGACCAGTAACTTAAAAATTTATAAGCATTTCAAAATCGTTTATGCTTAGTACTTTACACCTACCCGGTCGACAACTTAGGCGTATTATTTATTAATTTTCGGGGTCATCAATCGTGGTCCGTTTATTCTGAATAGAATTTAAAATCGCTATTTACTTCTACTTAGAATCTAGTATATATGCTCTAAGTATAAACCAGTTTAACTACTAGTTAACTAAGCACTTAAAAATCTACAGTTACACTTTTAACTGACCCTGTATACCTAATTTTGCCTTTCTCAAGATGGGACTTTACTAAAATTTCTTTCCGTATAAAATTTTAGTACGCTATCTAGTTCTCGATAGGGTTTAGTATAAATACCCGAAGTATAAACAAGTTTGACCAAGCACTTAAAAATCTAAAACCGTATTATAGTAAATAGTACTTTCCACAGTTCAGTAACCTTGTACGCACTCAGCTCCATTTACCCGGTGCGCAAGCTTTATCAACTTGTTTACATTTGACCTACCCTGTATATGTAGCTTGGGGGCTTTTCGAGAATACACAGGGTAGGCCCGAAGTTTGACTAGGTCATTTACAGGGTAGGCTAACTGCGTTAGGTTTTCCGTCATATCACAACTTCCAGGTACTAGAGCTGGGCCCCTGGTTCTCGTACAGGGCAAGCTTGATATAAACTCTTTAGGATTAATCTTCTCTT
>CAJVRM010000478.1:0-14111 GCA_911693285.1 Hymenoscyphus albidus | reverse complement strand
ACCCTAACCCTAACCCTAACCCTAACCCTAACCCTAACCCTAACCCTAACCCTAACCCTAACCCTAACCCTAACCCTAAAGGATCTTCTCGGGCTCTATTATAAAGGAGAAAAGAGGCCTAGGGGCTCTCTTAGTAGGGCTTAGTAAGTACTAGCACGGCTAGTACTCTACTTCAGGGGCTAACCCCTTACACCGAGCCTTATTTAATAGACTCGGAAGTTCTGAAATATAAGGTAGATAAATATAACTTACTAAGAGGCGACTAAAAAACTAGGAGTTAATCATGTGAGCCTCACGTGATAATATCCCTTGTGCCCTGATCCCGTCTGTTCTACGGAGTACCCCGCATTTAATATTACGAGTCTCACGAATCGCCAACCCTTAACACCATTTTCATCACCATGGCTTTCGCGATGGAAGACAATGGCAGATGGAGCAAAGTAAGGCCAATCACCACGCATAGAGTAGCCCTTATTCGATTGAAGCCGTCGCAGAAAGCTGGCGCGCAGCATTGCAACGCAATGTGCAGTTTTATCTGTATCGTCAGCACAAACCAACATCTTCATCCTTCAGCAACAGCTAGCGCGTGCCTCCCGCATCCATGGTTCAAAGTCCCAACCCGATCCGATCATTCTTCAGCAGTTCGTCGGAAAGGAGCACGATCGGGTCCGTGACATGCTGCCCGGACCATCTGTCACGGTGGAAGGAGGCTGAAAAGAAACTTTGAGACGGTTCAAGGTTTCATCCCCTGGATTTGGGCCCAAGCGGGAACAATTCCACCCCCAGATTCAAGGATTGGCAGAAATTGCCCCCAAAAATACGTCGAGCAACGGTCTGATTCCACCTCAAAGATCAGACAAGTCAAGTCTCTGTCACCAGAAAGGCCCCAGTTCTTTTATTGAAGGAACAAGCCCCATCCGAGACATACTTCTAGTATGGCTGTGGGACTGAGAATGCTTGTTCTTGAAGAACCTCAACTTTCCCAGATGTGTTTCTATTCTCTTCCTCTTTCTCACTTGCTCACTCACTCCATCCCTCCATCACTCCATCACACTCTCTTCAATTCGTACCTTCTGTTTGGTGGCTGGCCACTCTTTTTCTGCTGTGCATTATCTATTTTCTAATTAACCCAAAAAATTATATTCTATTTCAACCAGCAACACCCTCATTTCGCCAACATGCAATTCTCGATCGCCTCCGTCACCCTCCTCTCCCTCTCAGCCTCGGTCTCCGCCATTCCCGTCGACCAGAGATTCGAAGTTGACCCTACATATGTCATCCCAAGGGCCGTCGTAACCTGCGCGGAATACTCTGAAACTGCAAACTATTCAGCAATCGGTCTCAACTCAACATATCGTGGTGCCTTTCTGGTCGGCTCACCAGATGGCACTGATTATACACGATCCATTCTTGATAAGGCGCAGAAGAAGATGACTGATCTGAAATTGAGATTTGACGAGGCCCTCAATGCCGAGTGTGGAAACTTATCGACTGTAGCCGACACTGAGGTGACCACCAACTTCACAAACGGTATTGTTGGACCTTTCGCGATCAAGAAGTCTGCGGGGGATCGTCTGTCTAGTGGGATGGGGACAGTTATCTTGGCTGCCACATTCGCTGGTGCTGCGTTGTTGCTGTAGGATGATGGATAGCAGATACGACGTGGGAAGGGAGGACTGATGTGGATGTATTGTTTTTCCTGGCTATTATACCAATATATGGAGTTTCAGAAGGCTAGGTGCGAGGGTCGAAATCAAACGACCATGGCCATCGCATGTACGAAATGCGTTAATGGAGTGGGGCAAACTAATAAAAATCTCCAAGTTATCACATTGTGAGTTTTCAACTTCGCTCACGATTACTGCGGCATCCTTTCGAGGAGGCGTGTGGTTACTTGTGACCCAAATTGTATCTCGTTTGCTTCTCAAAATTGCTTTTTACACCAAAACCTGGTCCAGATGCAGCGTTTTGCCTTTCTCTACTATTTCTTTCCTTACTTTTGAACCGTCTCAACTGTCTCTACATGTACTACCTATTTTCCGCATATCCTCTTAGCAGACCTTATAAAATTGAATCTCTCAAGAGAGTCGTCATACCTTTTCCTTGCTTTCATTCAACTTCTCCGCAGCAGCCAACGGACCAACACATACATATTTCCTAAACTTCCTCGCCGGAAGTCTGGCCTCGAACTAGTGTTTTCAGCTCAGTCAGCAACGACATCCTACAACCTTACTACCAACAATTCAGACGCGTGGGGTTCACTCACCATCTCGTCAAGTTCTTCCAACTTCCTGCCCTTCGTTTCAGGCAAAAAAAAGAACACCCAAATCGCTGCAATAATGCTACTTGGAAACCAGATGAATCCATACCGTGGACCCCAATTTAGGGCCGTGGGGTTTATGAAATAAGGAGCCGTGAATTGTGTTAGCCAGGCCATGAAGAATCCTATTGCGGAAGCGAGTCCGAATGCATATGATCGGAGACGCTGAGAGGGGATTTCGCCGCCGACAAGCCAGGCGTAGGGAGATACCATGCCCTGTGCAAAGAGGTGTTTGTCAGTTCATGTCTTTCTGGAATAGGGCGAGAGGAAGAGAGGTGTAACGAACATTATAAGACATCAGGTATAAACATGACAAAGCAACGAGGACGTTTCCTGTCACCGGAGCACCGGGATGTTTATGATACATGATCGCAATGATTAACTGTAGGATTCCACAGGTTGTCAATCCGGACATTAACAGGACACGACGACGACCGTAGCGTATTACGATGAGAGAGTTTATGATCAGGGCGATGAGCCCGATGGTGCTGAGGACGCAACTCATCGCGAAAGGATCCTTGACTTTGGCCATGGAGAAGAAATATGCTTTGTATGCTGGATACCCCGTCAGTATATCCAACATCACCATTTCCAAATCATACACCTGGAAAACCAGGATACAAGATAATACATACCGATGATAAACATACTCCCCGTCGCCGCCTGGGAAGTCAACCCACAAACCGCAATCACGGTCCGTCTCCTATCGACTCTCGTCCTGAAAATATCCCAGACCCCAACACCAGAACTGGTTTCAAATTCCTTCTCGATGGCAGCGGCGATGACCGCGGCTTCGTCCTCGCAGTCCCAGCCTGTGGGACGGAGTCGTCGAAGGGAGTTTACGCCCTCCTCGCGACGGCCTTGGAGGAGGAGCCAACGAGGTGACTCGGGAATGAAGAAGAGTCCCAGCGCCATGATCAAGGGGATAATGTAAATAATTCCCAGGGGGATGAGGTACGCGGTTTTGGAGGGGATTGGAGCGCTGGCCCAGTCTACGATTGTTCCTATGAGGGTTCCCTTTTGGGAGGTGTTATGTTAATAGTTCATCCCCACCCTTTCCTTCGCAGAAAGAAGATATCCAAGAAAATCAAATCAAACAAGAATGGAAGAAAGAATAACATACCAAACTAACACTAAACTGCAGCGCGGTCAAGAACAACCCCCTATACCTCGCCGGACTGCCCTCCTGAATATACAACTGCGAAAACGTCATAAAACACCCATTCGCCAACCCGTTCAGAAACCGTCCCCCATACAGCGTCTTGATCTCCCCCGTCGTCATCATGATCACGTCCGATACCCAGCACAGCACACAGCCTACCCAGAGACATTGTTTCCTACCTAGCTTGATGGCCAGGAATCCTGCGCCGCCCGACGAGACGAAGGCGCCGAGCGTCATGAGCGAGGAGATTAGTTGTTGACGCTCGGTTGTGAGGTTCCATCCTAAAGGTGTCTGCGGGGCGCGGAAGCCGAAGACCTGGATTTTGTTAGGTGAGAAGAGGGGGGAAGTGAGAAGGGGGGGGGAAGACGAACTTCGAGGAATCCTGGCATGGCTTGGAG
This sequence comes from Hymenoscyphus albidus, assembly GCA_911693285.1. Taxonomy (NCBI): domain Eukaryota; kingdom Fungi; phylum Ascomycota; class Leotiomycetes; order Helotiales; family Helotiaceae; genus Hymenoscyphus; species Hymenoscyphus albidus. Next base: position 10,231 of record CAJVRM010000478.1, on the reverse strand, counting down.
ACCGCCTATTAGGCCAAAGTCGAGGCCGTATTGGAAGGCGCCCAGTATTACGATGGCGTTGGCGAAGAAGATGCGACGGTTTGCTGAGATCGTATCTTTTGGATCTATGGAGGCTGACATTGTGACGAAACTCTTCCTTACTTGGTTGGGAAGTGAAGAAGAGAATTACTTCAATTCAAGATTAGAAGGCTGGGAGGGAAAAGAGGCTCCATGGCAGCTATAAAGCCCCGCAGGTAAGTAGTTGGGCTCAGAGTACGTGGGTGAAGATCATGAGGTGCCCCACGGGAGATGCTAATGTACAGGAATTTTACCATTTACCCCTGCGAAAGATTTGGGTGGAGGTGTTATTGGTAGACTGGTAGTTTTTCCTCTTTGTGGCGAAAGAAAGACTTTTGAATAGATTGGAGTGGTTCAAGTTCTAGACCAATCAATATTCATCAGTTCTTTACATATATCCCGACACGAGAGCCCATTGTTTTTGGAATCCTCCTTATAATCGTACACAGGGAGAGAACTTAGAGCAGTTGGCAATATCTTCTTACCATCTGAGCATCAGAGATAAATGACTGATCCTCTGAAGAATGTACGGTAATTTGGCTCATGGGCATACAGTATTACCCCGCCTAAACGAGGCTGTTCGCCCGGATGGAAACGCGGGGTAAATTTGGATGCATATGCAGTTCGTTGGACAAGTACAAGTACCGACATCTCCAGATGGTAGCTTAGCTTATTTGCAGGGTGTGATTGGAGATGTAGGGAGGTGTACTACTACTATAGGGTCCACTTAGGCTAAGATGGTACGCGATTGGTAAAAGCGGCGTTTGAAACATACACTTAGCGATTTAAGTATAGATTTGCTTTTAGTTGAGGAGTTGAGTAGAGGAGTTGGCTTGAATTTGTCATGAGGTCGTGGATGTAAATAGTAAACTGGTTCTGTCTTTGTGGGATATTACGGGGGTTTTTGGACTGTTTAGGAACACGCTTCTAGTAATTTCATAGTCTCACAAGAGTCCTATAGGTTCTGTGTAATTAAGCTGCCCGCATATGAAACATCCTATTAAATACCCTATAATACACCAGTAGATGCCCTAAAATTTTACTACCTTCAACAAGAGACTGTCATTCGTAGGGATGGGCAAAAAACACTGAACGCGCAATATTTATGAACGTATAGTTATATGAACTGAACTTTTAGTACTAATAAAATTTGTGAATTATATAAACTGAACGCTAAAAATGAATAGAAATTCATGAACGTTCGTATATATAGACACGTGACTAAAGTTGGGAATATATAGTCCTAAGACGTACTTAGCTCGAGAGTTTCTTAATGCCTCCTTAAATATCGCTTTCTATATACCTACGCTGTCTGTCTAAGCTAAAACAAAATAGAGGCGGGGGGGGGTTCTTAGGGGTTTGAAAAAGGTAAAACGTGATATAACGACTATACAGGTACAGGTAGTATACCTATATTTGTGGGCCCGGGTTTTTATAGTTCCGATTCCGTAAAAATTGTATAAACATTCACGAATACGTTCATGAATCTGTTGAATTATATTATATGAAACAAACTTTTTGAAAAATATATGAAATGAATGCTGAACTTGAAAAAATATATGAACGGTTCGTTGCCCATCACTTATCATTAGCGAGTAAACTATGGTAGAGTCCGAAAACCCTTGCGAAGAGTACAGCGGCTTGTACCACTATAATGTGCTGCTTAAATGTCAGGCCCTAGAGTAAGGGAAGAATCTCATGCGAAGGAGTGTATCAATAGTAGCGTGAAATTTTCGGACGGGACATGCGAGTTCCAGGTACATCAATAAAATAAGTACCATGGGTACGCAACACATCATATCGTGGAATAGTATTATATACTCGTCAAAACCAACCTCATTAATACATCAAAAAGAAGCGAAGACAGTAAAACCAAACAACCCGTCGTTTCTGTTAGTCCCTCGGTCTCTCAATATCTAGAGTAGCTTCGGGCATTGTCGGTTCTCGTTGTTGATTCCTTCCAGTTATGGTGCTTCTTCTTTGGCACTTTTCCTCCACCCAGATCTGTAAACCTTCATAAGGTGAAGGCATCGTAGGCATCGTAGGCTAGAACCAACTCTATAGTGTGATAATCTAGTTCAACTGCCATTTCATATGCCAAGTTGCGCGTAGAAACCATAGTAAGGTTTCAGATTGGCCGCAATTTGGCTGCGAGCGAATGTGCTGTGCGTCCTCCCTCACTGTAATTGTCGCCTAATCATGTTCTAGGATATTTGTAATTATCCATCAAGCGTTGATTCCCCGCGCCGTCTGGTAAATCATGTACAACCTGCTGGTCTTGCCCCGATAACTCGCTGTGGATTGTGCCGCGATAACTCTCTAGATCATGCACTGGAGAGCTCTTTGGATCGTGACCTGGTAAGTCACGCCTTTTGACATCATTGTATGTTGCACGTTGTCTGCACTTATATAGAAAGAAAGCAACGATTGCTGCCAACCCCAGGACGCCCAGTGCAACGCCAATCCCAATTCCCGCTTTTGCGCCTGTGGATAACCGGGATGAAGCTTGGGCGGAATCTGTTGAGTTTTCAGGGACAGGGACGAGCGGTGAAGTGGTTGGTAGACTTGTCGTTGTCAATGACGAAATAACTGATGTGCTTGTTGGCGAGGTAGTGGACGATGTCTTGGATGCAGTGAAAGCCACTTTGTCGGATGACTGGAACCAGATTGGTATCCCATCTCCGAATACAGTCCAATCACCTGTGCCCGTAATGGTACGATATACCGTACTTAGATCTCTTGGTATGTCCCAGTTGCCATTTTTTAACACAGGCGCTCTGTACGAGATTGTATTCTGCCCTGCCGGAAACGAGGATCCGCATTGGTGATTAAAATCTTTGCTTGTAAAGCCACTGTGGAAAAAGATCAGTCATGAGAAATATAGAGGTGACTGATTCATCAGACTAAACATACGAAGGACAACAGAGGACAGCAGTTGTTTCTAGACCAATCGTCAAGTAAGTGCTATCCACCCCCCCAAAGGTATTTTTAGCTGTACCAGCTATCGCCCACCCTATTGGGCATGATACCGCGGGACTATCTAGAAGAAGTCAGTCCAAACTTTGCTTCTCATCTTATGCTTATATCACATCACAAACAATAATAAAGATCCCACAGAGCCTCAGGGCTATCAATAAACTGTTTTCGATGAGACTCGAATTCGCGAGATTAGAAACGGTAACAAAGAGGTATTGACAATGATTTCCGGCTGAGTAGGTGCTACCACTTCCTCATGAACCTGAGCCAGCGGAGGAATGTAGTTATAACCAGCAGGAATGAGAAAACAGAGATAGCCTGCGATTAGTGACGCGATTTCAATCGGATCTGTCGTGACATTGGAGTTTTCGAATTCAGTTCGCAGACGGACGCCGAGAATCTCATAAGCAGCTGTATCCAATGCTGTCAATAGAGATGGACATTCAGATATAAAACTCCTCATATAAGGAAGACGTACAGTACGTCAAGGTTCTCTAAGGCAACGCTGTTTGTTTTCAGGGGCTCGGCGATGTTTTCGAGATTGTTCAAGAACACTTCGTTGGCTAAAGGAAAAGTCAGCCTCCTGATCAAGAAGTTTGCAAAAATAAAATTACCCTTTTCGGGGAAGTCAAGATCTAGCACCACTTCTATGTTGACAGACTGTTGGCAATCTTTGCAAGGTTGGGGGGGACCTGAGCTGCTTCGTACGCACTACGGTAAAGGTCAACCATTCGAATTTCTACTGCAGGAGGGGTTCATGTTCTGACGTGTGTTTTCTTATGTCGACATCGTGGGTAACTTGGACCTGTGAAATCTCCTTCAGACATGACCTCAATCCAGTGGTGAGTACCGTAACGTGATATCTAGGGCACGTGACGGTGCTTTACCGAGTTGTCGGGTGCTTCAAGGGGGGGTAGAGAGATAGGGAGATAGAGTGATAGGGATCGTTTGTTGAAATAGAGAAATTGAGAAGGAGTTGAAGAAAAGGCCTTCATGATCCATCATATCTTATATAGGAAGAAGCATGGCGGTGCTAGAATGCTCCTTATCGGTTACACAGCATCCAGGTGTTTGGGACAAAAGCGGAGCCCCCCTGCTTGTCCAGACCTATCATCATCATTCCACCTTGAGTGCTGTGGAGACGAGACCGCACCGCATTATACAAGAACTCAACCATGCCGGCATAGCTGCCCTCGTCATCACCATCTCGATCATACAAAGTCGACACTGTGTGGTGTTGAGCGTGCTTCACCACGAAGTAAGCTTTGAGTTGCACTTTATTAAGGTTGCTGCCGGAACCTACAGATAACGGTGTCTACCCATGAGGTGTTGGCGCCCTCTCAACCACCGTTGATGCTTCGTTTTTCGTAACCCTCTGCAACTCCCACCTTCCCTCACCTTATCACGCTTCGCCTCCGCTCCGCCCAATTTTTCTTCAGCCGCTACCACCTCCATTGAAGCAATACCAGAAAATATTACCTGTTATGGACAAAGTCGATCAAAGACCTAGTGTGGTAATCGTCTAGAATACTCTGGTTATGCCGCAAGACCGCAGCAACTCCAATCCGGGTAAATGGACCGCTTCGAAAGGTGGTAGCAACACATATACCTCTGAACCTACAGAATGGAGTGAATGGAGTGAATGGATCATGAGCCCTAACGGCCGGGGGTATTATCGCTATAGAACCGGTGTCGATGGTCAAACTCAATAAGATTACCCTGATCTGCACACAACAACTCCGTGCTCATCAGAATCCGCCGCGATTGATGAAAGCATCTACTCGTCAAATCATACCACCGACTCCAACACGTGTGGAGAGGCAGCAGGTTCATTTTTATGGGAGCTGGTGGCCCACTATATTGTTAGCAGCGATGTCTTCATATTTGCATTGTAGGAGTTTGATGTCAATGATGATTCGGAAACTTGAGAATATAGACTAGAGTTTGGATTTCTAACACACGTTTGCCTGATTCCCACATTACATGTGTACTTGCGAGATCTCGCTACAATGAGTGTCTTACGAAAGAGCAAAACATTGAGCCGACTACCAACTACCGAGTAGTAAATACAGTACGGAGTACCACCTTACAGTGGTCACTAAAAATAACGTTCCTCTCTCGCTCCACGATCTATGAGTATCATCCACGAGCTTTAATTAAATCTGCAGCCTGATTTTAGAATTAGCAATCACTGAGCCCCCAACAACAATCTTTCTATACTTCGAGAGTTGAGATGAAACGAACCTTCTCAGCGACAGCATAAACACTCTGGCCAGTAGTAGCCCCCACCAAACTCGGAATAATACTAGCATCAACAACACTCAACCACTCCACCCCATGAACCCTCAGGTCCTCACTCACAACACCTCCCCACTCCCGCGGCATCTTCGAACACGTCCCAATAGGATGATACACAGTGGGTAGTAGGACATCCGTTCTTTTAGTCCAATCCCCAATCTCTTCATCGGTTGTCATCTCTAACGGGGGGTTGTACCACACTGGAGAAAGCTGTTTGATGATTGCATCTGCTAGAACGTATCTACGCATCAGTCTTATCATCTCAACAAAGATTTTGATGTCTAGTGGATTTGACATGGCGCGGTAATCTACGACTGGTTCGCCCTCTGGATCTGAGGTGTTGAGCATGATGGTTCCCCGCGATAAAGGGTGAGAGTTCGTGAGTGCCGCATTTCCTGACGGTGCGTTGGCAATTTGTATCCAGCCCGTATTCTTAGAACGCATCCCTTTGGCGAGGACGCGGAGGTGAACTTTGTACCCTACAATGACTGTCGGATGGGTTCCGGGTGGAAAATAAGCTGCGGGATCTTGGTTTTCGATTTGGTTGGCTAGATCTTGGTAGGTATCTGGAGAGATGACGGGAAAGGAGACTAAGGCGTGAGATGCTGTGTTTCCCCATGCTGAATAGGGGCCTATTTAGAGTTTGAGTTAAGCGAGGCGTCGTCGCTTAGGACTAGGATGTGAACTTACCGACTCGTGTTTTGTTCCACATTTCGTCAACTTCTGCTTGGTATGTGGCATTTGTTGCTAAAGCATCCAGATTTGGGAATGGCTGCGTTGTGACTAGGATGTTTCAGTTTATCCCGACACAACCTATTCTTTTGCTGTTCAAAGAATATATGATATATGCAAGAACAACGAACTCACAATTATATCCCAAATTCAAACTCGTATGGTCCTGGAAATTATTTCCAACACCTGGTAACTCCTTCACAAGCTCAATTCCCGCCTCCTCCAACAACTTTCTTGGCCCCACACCACTTCTCTGCAATATCTGCGGCGAATGCACTGCACCAGCCGCAAGAATAACTTCCTTCCTCGCAAACACTGTTCTCCTCTCTGCAGTTTCTCGTGAAACAAAAGTTACGCTTTCGGCTTTTGGTTCTTTCCCGTCGGCAGTTACAAAGTTGATTTTTGAGACTTTGTGTTCGGTAATGAGATGGTAATTCAGTCGTGATTTATAAGGTTGATAATGTGCTGTATTGGAATAAGAGCGTGTAATCGTCGCTGGATCAACGGAGCTTCGAGCTGAATTTCAGTTCATAATCAATACACACCTCGAAAGACTTCTTACCTCGGAAACCACTGTGGTCCACTTTCTCCCTGACCATTATCATCCGGGTACTCAATACCTGGAATGTCTTTCCACGCTTCATACAAAATTTCTATTAGTGGCTTAGTTAGCAGTTTCCATTTATTGGGGAAAAGTATAGAGGGGAAACTCAACTAGTAGCGGGCCATTGAAAATTAGCCCAACTTGCCCAAACACCAGTTCCGTTCTCGCTCCCCCAATGCCTTCTATCATATCTAATCCCAAACTGCTTTGCCAGTCCTGGATCCGGTTCTTTGAACCTCGAAGCCTATTCATAGTCATCAGCCTCACTCCATTTTCCTCTAATCCTCAGAACACCATCTCGGTAATGCCTTAGAAACTCCTTCCAAGCCATACTAAACCTCGAACCAAAACCACAATAAAGAAAATCAACAACAAACCTTCAAGAAATACTCCCACATCCCTTTCCATCCCCACCCAACTTCACCCCCCTCCCCACCACCCAGCTCCTCCCACCTCTCATAATCATCCCTCTGACCCCTCTGGAACGCCATCGCATTGATCGCCGAACAACCCCCCACCACCGCTCCCACAATGACAGGAACTTGGTAGGTACCCACACTCGTGATGTTAAACCTCAGCTGAGGCATGAGAGGGATGTGAGGTCTGTAGACGATACCGATACTGGTTGGGTCACCGAAAGGGCCAAATTCGATGACTAGGACCGTATCTGTGGGTATGTCAGTGGATTTTGGGGGAAGGGGAAGGGGGAGTATGAGAAGAGGACTTATGGGAAATGGAAGGGAAGTTATACGATCCGGATTTTCAGATAGTCGATCGGCAACTGTGAGACCTGATGTTCCCCCTCCTATTACGACGTAATCGTATAATTCTTCCACATCCTCTGTTCTCGTGAAGTGAGTCCCAAGGAATCCATCTTTGAGAGCTGCATTCGCATATCTTTCAAAGCCTAACACTGACACTAATGACAGAAATATGTGCAGCTTCATTTTCGTTCCGCAGCTTCTTCTACCGGAGCCTCTGTACAGGAAGTAGAGAATCCTAGTCTTAGTGGTAGAAGTGCAAAGCTCTTTCGAAATACGGAACTTATTTCCAAACGAAATCGCCAGATTCTAGAACCTGAACTTATTATCAAAAGAATTCATGAAGACACATCAAGTCTCCAATTTCACGGTACACATCTACCCACAGCGGGGAACCACAGCCCCACGTCCCCTATGTATAGTAAGCACGGCACACCAGTGACACCACACAATAGCCTAAACCCACCTGCTCCCCCTCCTCTCATTCGTTATTTCGTATCCGATTCCAAGCCACTTCCCCAGCGCAAAAGATTGGCCTTTAATCTTGTAGGCAGCGGATTTAATTACAGGACACGGGTAAAATACCTTCTGTACGGTTAAAGAGTAGCGGGCTGTAGCTAAGGATAGCTTGTTTGCATTTACAGAGTTGTACAGTACTAAGGACGCGGCTCACTTGACTTCTTGTTACATCTTAATCTTGATATTTAAGATAAGGAGTTTTTGGAAGTGCTAGTAACTTCAATCAATTACCAACTTAGCTTAACTATATATGAGTACTAATTTAACAATTACCCAACAAAAAGACCACCAAACATCAATGGACCATTCAGCACTTCATCCCCACTATTTGATCCATATCCAACAAACACAAGAAACCCAACAACCTTTATATAGTTCACTGTTTTAGGCAGTACCTATCACATTTACCTATCAGCCACAGGTACCGTGTAACCACACCCCAAGTCTCCAAGTCTCCAATTCTTCAACTCCTCTCTCTTCTCTCCCTTCAAGAAACATTTACTCGTAGATGAACCTGAACCTGGTCCTCACCTCAAGAACCCATAAGATACCCTACCTAGGTACTCTTCCCTAAATCTACAACTAAAGCAATTCAACACATACAAAACTCTCATTTGAATTATCTCTAAATTTCAATACTATAACCTACCCTAATACACACAAACACACTAACATACAAACACACACATCTACACATCCCCCCAAAAACCAACTAACCCACCAACCAGATACCCATTCATAATAGGTACCTACAAAATTTCTCTACAGTACCTAGTGCACCAGGTATATCTATATCTGTTGGTATCACTAGCGAAGTAATAGGATACGGTATAACTTTATTTGGTTATATTACGTAGAAGTTCTAAAGGAGAGTATGGTGTTCTAGCTAATATATAGAGTGTATACCGTACTATCTTAGATAGTAGTACGTAACCGCCCTCCTTTCTACCTAAGACCTGATTATACTAACACTAGTACTACTTTAAAAGTAGTAAAGATAGTAAAAACAGTACAAAGTACTTCGAATAGTAAAAGAAACTTATCGTTCTACCTGTAACGAATACTCAAACTGGCTAACTAAACTTGGCTGGGTGTTCGCTGGTTGGTATGCTATGATAAGAAGAAGACTATCGGGTTGTTCACTTGGAAGTGAACTCGTTACTTGTATCAAAGATGTCAAACTAATATGATAAGATTGATAACTAAGTTGAGCACGAAGCTCCTATCTAATGGCAGACGTGCCAGTATTATATAGAACCCTCGTTCCCATGGTCGCCATGGTCGAACAGTCGCCCATGGTCGACACGGTCGACCGTGTCGGCCATGTCGCTGGTCACGTGATTCCAACCCAAGGAAATCCCTGGATCGCTTAGCTAGCCCAAACGATCCCTTATTTGCTATAAGTCTATTGATGTGCTTGACCTGTCAGGACGCCGCCTGGTCTTCACTTATCACGTGTGCACGTGATTCGTGACAATATGATCGACTCGCTGATAAACCACGTTACTTATTTTAGTTAATAAGGTCTTTAGAATAAAAATTTTATAATTTAAGTATATATAGAGTATACCTATCTCTATTATATAATATAAAAAGTTATTAAGTTAAACTTCTAGTAAAAGTAAAATAACAGTATTAGTATACCTAGACTAAGAGAAATAAAGCGATTAAATTTATCTAAACCCTTCATAGAACTAATTTAGTTATATAACGCATTTAGAGTAATTATATTTAAGGAAAGGTAATTGAAATAATACTTATCTCTCTTAAATATTACTATAAGTTAAGTTATTATACTAAACTTCTAGTAAAAGTAAAATAATAGTATTAGTATACCTAGACTAAGAGAAATAAAGCGATTAGATTTATCTAAACCCTTTATAGAACTATTTTAGTTACATAACACTTTTAGAATAATTATATTCTAGGAAAGATATATAAAGTAATACTTAGCTCTTTTATATCTATATATTGGGTTGAAAGGGTATTGGGTACTGAAGGTCATGGAGAATTGATTGCATTGTAAAAGGTAGCTATCTAAGGTTTTTATATAAAGAGTGTAAGCTTTAGGCAGACATGAAGCATTTAGGCAGCAGAGCTATAAGTGGATCAAATCAGGAAGTGGAGCAAAAGAGAAAGTAGACCCAGCACAACACACCCCCCCAGGAGACAGCGTCTTATTGAAAGCTGTCACCTGATCCAAATATCAACTGGCTAATATCTGTAAGATGTAGTTGTTGTACGAATAGAACATGCTTTTGAGGTGATAACTCCTTCGTAAAGC
>CAJVRM010000477.1:0-12946 GCA_911693285.1 Hymenoscyphus albidus | reverse complement strand
ACCTCCTATCGCTAACATCGACTGTCGATACAGGCGATGCGATTGATTACGTGACTACATACACGAGAAATCCTTGGATCTCTTAGCTAGTCTAAGCATCCCTGTTTGCTATAAGAAACCTGGATGTGCCTGTCGAGGGTTGCGCCTCTTTATTATGACAAGTATCACGTGAGAACGTGATTCGTGACATATAGCTACGGAGTACGTCGCCCGCGACCCGCTAGCTCAGCTAAACTTCGGGAGTGTATAGACTTATAGCGCGAAGTCTAAAACGTATATAGATATTAGAATTAGGGCTAATTACTATATAAAATAAAGAAAAAATCGTAAAAATAAAAAGAATTATGGTTTTTTTTTTAAGAAAAATAATTATTTTAAGTATTTTTAGAATTATTTAATTTAATAGTTAAGTATAAGCTAAATGTTTAGCTAGTATATATATAATAGCCTAATATTATCTTAGATTTAGTACTTATTTATATAGCTCTATAATATAAGTTTTATTATAATTTAATATAAGTTATACTAAGTATTAAATTTGATTTAATTTAATAAAATTTATATTTTAACTATATTTAATCTAGCTTTAACCAAGGTTTAACGTTTAGCTAAATAACTGATAATCTAATTATAATTAAACTTATATTAAACTTATATTTAAATATCTTTAAATAACTTATACTAAATACTATTTTAACTTATACTAGAAACTCTTTTAATCTAAACTATATATTAAGTAAACTTAGGTTTATTTAATTTATAGTCTAGGTTAAGATATTTTTTAATATTACTTAATATAGTTTAAGAACTATATTACCTAGCTTAATATAAGCACTTTACTTACTTTTATCTTAATTTATCTTAAAAACTCTTAATATCTCTTAATACTACTTAATCTAATTTAATCTCAGTTAACCTTTCTTAAGTATACTTTACTAATAGTTAAGCTCGGTTAAACGTAAGTAGAAAGGGTATATAAGTATAGTATAACCTATAGTAGATTTATTAATAAGTTCTTTTTAAATAAATTAGCTAATTAAGTTAACTATTTTTATTCTAAGCTAGTCTCGAGGTATATCTAGCTTATTAATTAAAGCGCCTTAGTTCTAACTTAAGGTAATAAGAGATAATATTTATTAGATAAAGGCTTAAGTTCTAAATATATAGTAACTTTAGTTATACAATCTTATTATCTAATAATAAAAACTACTTTAGTAGTTAAGAACACTATTTATATAAAAGTAAATAAATAGTACGTGTTTATTACATAATATTACGTAATATAAGATAATAATTAATAATCTTATAGGGCGTACTAAATATATATATACTAGACTAAGTTAGTACTTAATAATCTACTCTAGGCGTAGTAATATATATATAATAGTAGATTAATTATATCTTTTCATCTCTTAATAATATAGAATCGGAAGTAGTTAATTTTTAATACTTTAGTTATATAAAGGTATAAGAGTATCTAGGCTTATAATTTATTAGTTACAATAAAATATAAATAAGTAGATATTTAATTATTTATTATAAAAGCGTTTAGGGTCTAACGGATATCCGATAGACATTCGACCTTTGTCCAGTAAGTACTTCGCGAAAACGTCCTACCTATACATATACTTATTATATATATATATAAATTGTATAGCCGCTAGTAGTATCGATTTTTAATACGAAGTACTCGACAACGCTCGAACATACTCGAGTACCCTCTCTTTGAAATACTCGATAACCTACTAAGGCCTATAGCGTTAGTTACTATAATAGAACCTTTTTTTATTAGCGCCTAAGATAGCTTAGTTATTATACTTATTTAACTTTTTAGGATTACTACTCTATAGTATCTACTACTCTCTCTACTTTAAAAAATAATACTTATAAAAAATAGATTTCAAGTATTAATTCTATTATTATTATAACTATATAGCTTAACTTATATTTAAAGTCTAATAATTAATATCTATTTTTATTATATAGCTATTCGGTTTTCTATTATCGCGCTTAGGCGCTAGCCGATTTTATTTTTTTCTATTACAGCAACTAGCGCTATAGGCCTTAGTATAACCCTCCCTTCGAAGTACTCGATAACCCTTCCTTCCAAATACTCGGTAACCCTCGAAGCGTACGACGACGACTACTCGTACGACGCGGTACGGTATATAGTAGTATAGCTAGTATATAGTAGTAGTATATAGTGGTAGTATAGTATATAGTTGTGAAAGGGCGTGTTTCGTAGGAGTAGTATAGGCACGAATATAACTCGAAATCACGGGATTTTTTATTTTATTTTCAAGCTATTTTTAAGTATTGAAAGCATCAAATACTAGTTTTGAACTAGTTTCAACCTTAGCTCGAACCCTATAAGCGGCTCCGGAACCTTGAACCGCTCCGGAACCCCGAACTTTTTATCGAGTTATAGAATAAGACCCGGTTTTAAAATCTGCTTAATATCGGCTCGACTAGCGTCGTTTAAGGGTTCCTAAGCGGTTCCTAAGTAGTTCCTAAGGTTCGCGTCGGGCTCGACCTAGGTTCGACCTAGTTTCGAGCCGGTTTCGAGCTAGATTTAACCTAGTTTCGAGCTAGTTTTAGGCCGGCTTTGACACGGTTTTAAGTAGATAGCGTCTTGGCAGTATAGTCTTTATAAGTCTACTGTCTATAAATCTACTATCTATAAGTATATATATAAATCTAATATCCATAAACTTATCTACTATTTATAATTTAATTTAGTATACTAATTAGATTATTTACTATTAGAAGACTGATTTAATATATCTATAGGTTAATTTATATACTATTTATAAACTTTATTTTTAGTTAAATCTTATACTTCTTTAAATTACTCTAGTGGTATTAAAAACCTTTAAACCTATTAAATATAACCTATATAAAAATAAGCCCTAGCTTTTTAACTCCGAAGCTATCTAATTTATTAAATTAGTATATAGTTAAAAGCTTAAATATAGTAGAGTATTAGTTAATAATAGTTCGTACTATAAAAGAAAATTGTAGAGTAACCTAAATTAAGTATTATAACTCGAGTACTTACTATTTATTCTAATTCTTAAATTAGTACTTAGTTAAAAGCTTTAGTATAGTATAGTATAAGTTAATAATAGTTAGCGTTATAAGAGAGAAATATAGTATAAACTATATTAAGTAAAAGGTAAGAGTATACTTATAGTTAGTAAAGGGACTAATTCTATAATAGTATAAAATAAAAATAAGAAAATAACTAGATTTTTAGTTATCTTACCCTCTAAACTACTTATATTATATAAATATAGTACGGTTAATATAGATAATAATAGTAATTAGTTAGTTTTACCTTAAATAATAACCTTAACTATAATAGCGTTTTTAATAAAGATAGAAATAAAATACTAGTTTAATCTACTTAGTAGTATTTACTAATCTAGTATTTATAAATCTAATCTATATAATCTAGTATCTAATCTATATAATCTATAATAATACGCTATAAACTACTTTGTATTTAGTTAAAATATAGTTATATAAGCTATATCCTTAGAGTAGAGACTTACTTTAGGTATTCCCACTGTATTATCCTTAGCGTTAGGTTATCTCTGAAATATAGCTCTAGGCGAGACTTTCCTCCTTATAATATAAGATCGCTACAGGCTATTGTTTGTAGTTAAGCCGTAGTTACTAGAGCACCTTTCCTAAGAGGACATTTAGTACTACGCTTTCGAACCTAGAATATAACATGTAAGTATATATTTAAGAAGACCGTATATAGCTATATTAAGGTTATAGACCTAGTGCCTAAGAAATATAACATTAGTTAGATCCGGACGTTCTCTAAAGAGTATCTTCTTAATTTCTAAGTAATAATTGTTTTTAATCAAAGTATTATTATTAAAATCTTCACGTCTTAAGGAGGTGTTAAATTTAACGTATATAAATCCACGAGTAGCAAGGTAGGCAGGCCTGTGTTCACGAATGTCGTTAGTTTTCACTTTGTTAGCAGTCGTAATGTAGTTCAATTCTGGAAGGCCAGGTAGGATAGCAAGCTTAGTAGACTAACTGAAAGGCTTTTGGTGTTTGAAAAGTTCGGAGCGCTCCAAAAAGTAGATCTTTGAATTTACGTCGTTTAATATTACAAGGCTGTGTTAGTTAAGCAATTCTTTCTTGTTAGGGTAAAATGTAAGGTTATGTTCTTTCCGTTTTCACCTGCCTTCTACTCTAGTCTTAAATCAGGTACCTGCGGAAGGGCTGTTTTAGGTTAGTTATAATTATTTCTCAATTTAATAGTGTAGTGACCACACCTCGTAGCCTCACCACACCACTATCGAATGTTATATAAATGTTGCACCAGAATCAAGATTTAGAGAGAAGGAGGTGACATTAGGTAAGCGGTAAGCTAGTAAGCGGTAAGCCATTCAGTGAGCAAATTCAGCTAGTGTAGTAACACAAAACAATCAAGAAAAATGTCTTTTAAGCAGCAGCAAGCTGCAACTTGGCCTGAAAATGATTATAACCATTAGCTAAGATTCCCCCCACAATGAGGGGAAGTTCAGAAATGATCTGATTCGTAAGACAAGTTTCGTTTGAGCTCCATGTTCTTTGCCACCTGATAAAGAAGCAGAAGAATGTGGTAATTCTGGTGTTCAACGCAGCCTTGCTTGATCCTGCTTTTAGTTTCAGAAACTTTCACGGTATTTCCATTTCCATTTCCCAAGAATTTCGCAATGGCTCTCTCTACTGTACGATCCCTTACAAGAGGCTTCTTCTTCGTTCATCCTCAAGAAGTGGTGAGTTAGTTACTTTTACCATTGAGGAATTTGTGTGTTTTACTGTACGGGTTTGCTGACCTTGAAACACCTTTGCGCAGGGTCGCCTCATTGAAACGACCGTGGCCAATGAAGCTTGGACGCCCGCCGTGTTACTCTCTGTACACGATACTGGCTTCAATTCTGAGCAAGTTCAAAGGGCTCTAGGGGATTTTGGCAACCGCGATGACGTTTTCTCCGACTATTCCAGCTCCAATATCATTTTGCAACCGGACGAAAATATCAACATTAATGTTGATGATGTTGCTGCCAGGCTCGCCAGGAGCAACCTTTTTGACCGTATCTACACAAAAGATGTAAACGATAAGAGTGCTTCCCTCCCTCCAGGGCCCTACTTCGTTCAAGGTAAATCAATCCATCAGGCTTGGAAACTCTATAAGGATAGTCTTGACGCGTTCGTCATTCCTACCATTACTAATGACCTTCACGACCCTACAAGGTTAGTAGGCTCACTCCTCTGTCCATACTCCTCGGTTCATACTTATGATTCGTGCCCTTAGCTTCTCTGTACTCCAAGCAGTCTCACAGCACGGTTCTTTCAGGTGTATTGCTGTTCCTAGTCGCCTCTACTTCACTCCAAGCAAGGAGAAGCCATTGGCCGGTACTCGCGTGAGCATCAAAGACAACTACGATTTGAAGGGAATTCGAACCACGATGATGAACAGGGCATACAATGAATTATATTTATTATCCAGAGCGTACTTCCTCTGCGGACTACGTCGTTAAGCTTATTGAGCTTGGTGCTACCATTGTGGGAAAGACAAAAATGTCTGCTTTTGCATCTGCAGAGGAGCCAACTGATCAGTGGATTGACTACCATTGCCCCTTCAACCCCAGAGGTGATATGTATCAGACCCCTTCGTTCAGCTCTGCTGGTGCAGGTGCTTCACTTGCGGGCTATCCCTGGCTGGACCATTCAATCGGAAGTGATAGTAAGTGGCATTCAAGTTTTCTGTGGTATTATGCTTACACAGTCAAAGCGTCTGGTATTATCCGTCTTCCTGCAGCTTTTAATGGTCTTTTCGGCCTCATAACCACCTATGGTATTACCTGTCGACAGGGTATCGTTCCGAGTTGCAAGTGTGTCTCCAGAATGGTCTCCCAGGGTATAGATGAATCTAATGATGTGCAATAGCGAGTTTGACACTGTTTGCACCCTACACAGAAGTCTAAGAGATGCTAAATATCTCATCTCCGCAACCTTGGATGTCCAGGATTCGGTTGAGGTAAGAATGGATTTCCCATACAACAATTGTCATAATCTAACTATACAAGTTTCCTAAACGCTTGCTCTATCCTTCAGACTTCTTTCCATTGGCAGACCCCGAACAGCAGAAGATGAACGATGCATTCATCACAATAGTTGAGAACTATCTCGGTGTAAAGCGAACTCCCATTAGTATCACAGACACCTGGGAATCTAACCCTCCTCCAGAAGCAGGGAAAAAATCACTGCTTGAATATCTTGAAATGGTATTTATCTGGCGATTTATACGTTTTGATTAACATGAACTAAGATCAACAGAGCGCTGTATGGCCTATGTACTACGATGCATATCATACGTTCGATGAATTTCGACGTGACTACCTTGCCGAATTTGGGAAGGTAGCTTATGTAGGACTATACATGCAGAAACGATGGTCAGTTTCGAGAATCATCGCAGTTCTGAAGATATTTAACGTTGAACTAGGAGCATTACAGTTCCCTTCACTAAAGAAGAACGCGCGCAGGGGGTGGCAGAAATGAAAGTTTTCAGATCTTGGTTTGAAAAGAATATCATGGGGCCAAACAGTAACACGGTCACTGATGCTATTATGCTCATGCCGTTTGGTTCTGCAAGCCCGAAGTACCGGGATGATGCCAACAAGTAGGTATCGATCGTTACCTCCAGATATTATCCTAACCGCGAGAAGGCTTCCCAGCATTGTTGGATCATTCTCGGTATTTTACCTACCTGCAGTACTTCAAACCCCACTACTCATTATCCTCAGTAAGTGGCTACACCCTAGGTCTCAGTTCCTACATTTTTACTCACTTGCTTTTTGTAGTCGGACAGAAGCCATATAACTCGCGCATCAGCGGGTCAAAGGAATACATGCCTATCGTTGGTAGCTTCATGGGTGCAAAGGGAAGCGATGTGATGTTAATCAATTTAGCTGATTCGGCACTCAGAAGTGCCAACTGGCCGACTCAAGTAAAAAAAGGTCGTCAAGCTTTTGCGGTTAGCGAGATGGTTTGCAACGTGTTACAATAGATCTAGCGAGTTTTTCATGTGTCAAGAAATAGTTTAAATGTCATTGTTTGAATTACAAGCTCAAATTCCCGAAATGCCAAAAAGTCTCATAGAAACCTTTGAAGAAAAATCCTTCATAGGATTCTTCCCTTGAAGTAGCAAGGAAGTGAGTCCAGTGACCGGGACGGCAACAGCAAAGAATATCCACACAGGAGGATCATTTTGGAACAAGTCTACATTCATCCCAAAAAATGTAGCTATGAACCCCAATGGGACAAAATAAAATGCCAACCTTGTTAGTCTATTAATCTTCAGAGTTTGGTCCAAGCTTCTACGGGCCTCGATAACTTTAATGGTATCTACTAATATCTAACTAACTAATTCGCACCGGCGTGAAAGTTCCGCGCAGCGTTCTATAAGATATTAGTAGGTAAACTAAGGTTCAAGTAGGTAGGTTATATATATAGGTAAAGCCTTTATATAAGCGTCTAGTATAAAGCGAACGCTAACGCTTTATTTACTTTGGTTAAGGGAAATAACTTATAAGACTTAGTTTAACTTACTTTCTACTATTTAAAAAGTAATTTTATAATATACTAAGACCTAAAATAAGTATTATTAATACTAAAATCGACATATATATAATCTCAGTATAAGAGTATTAGCGGAGACTCTTATAGCTCTCGTAAGGTTTAGAACTCGTATATGTTATATTACTTATATAGCTATACTTAGCTCCTAGGGAGCTATACCGAGAGCCGTATATATACTTAAGCCTTACCTATACGTATATAGCTATATAAATATACTTTTACCGGTCGGAAAAATATATAAATAAGATAGGTTTATACGGTTAATTAAGCGCTTTCTTATTCTCGAAAAATATTTATATAACGAACTCTAAAACTATTAGCTAAAAGAGGGGAAAATAGGTATAAAAACAAATAAAGTACTTATAAAAGTAAGCCCTTATTATAATTAAATCTCTACTATCTTCTACTTCCTTAAACTAAATAAAACGTTCTAGGTATACCCTATAAAATATATAGCCTATATCTTATACCCTTCCTTAATCGGCTTATACTTATAATAAATAGTATTATTAGAGCGTCTAGAAAACCCTATAATTATTTTATTATTTGCTATATTCTATAGTAGTATAATATACTACTTAAAGGTAGCTTATAAATACTCGAATAGTAGGAATAACTTTATATACTAAAGTTGCTACTTATTTCGGTAAAAGAATAAGAAATATAAAAATATTCTTAAATATTCTTATACTAAGTCTATAATATATACTATAAAGGTAGATCGTATATAATAAACCTCTAGGCTTACCTAGAAGCTTAAATTAAGTATATACCGAAATATATTATAATTAAGTTATAAGGAATATAAAAAGCTCTTTTAAATCTATAGGTCGCTAGTACTACCCGCTATATCCTTATACATAAGAACGAAGTCTCTATTACCCTTAGTATCTTTCCGCTATATTTATATTTATATTTATATTTATATTTATATTTATATTTATATTTATATTTATATTTATATTTATATTTATATTTATATTTATATTTATATTTATATTTATATTTATATTTATATTTATATTTATATTTATATTTATATTTATATTTAGAATAATATAAAGAATTCGAACAGAGTCTTTATAAAACTAGAGAGAGAAAGCGTTATAAAATAAGCTAGTTCGTCTCGCGTAAAGGGTATAAAATCGTTATAATTCCCTCTATTAAGAATCTTATCGTTTATCTAAGAGAGAGTCTTATCCTAGCGTCTAAAAGAAGTATATATATATACTATAAACTCTCCTATAAACAAAAGCTCGATTCTAGCTCTATAGTATCCTAAGCCTTGTACTTAATTTTAGAAGCTTATAAAGAAGTATTAGATACTTAATTATTATTAATAACTACCTTTAGTTTATTACTACTATTTAATTATACTTTATAAGACTTATATTTATACTTATTATTATTAGGATTATCTAGATTAACTATAACTTATTAAGGTTTATTACTTTAATAAGATACTATAGATTTAAGGGCCTAATAAACTTATCGCGGCGTAGGCGGGGTAGTAGTAGTAGTAGTAGTAGTAGTAGTAGTACTTATTTAAAGAGCCTTTCGATAACCTTTCTAGCGCTCTTTTTAGTCTTATTATTCTATATTAAAGGATCGTTTTTCCGCTATCTTCTAGGCGATATATTAAAGATAAGAAAGAATAAGTAGAAGTAGTAGTAGAAGTAGTAGAAGGAGGTAGTATGCTTATTCTTTATCGTTTATTTATTATATTATAAAAGAAAGCTTATTATTAATTTCTTATATTACTAGCTAGCTTTAAATACTTATAATTCTTATATATTATAAACTAATTAGAAGGCTCTATTTAGTATATTATAAAGAAGTATTAGTATCTTAGGCCTTACTACCTATAAAGGTATATATCTAACTAAAGGCGAGACTATCTCAAGAGGTATAAGGGCGGGTTAAAAGAACCTAGAATTATATAATATAATAATAATTATAGTATTACTAATAGAGAAGTTTACTCGAATATAGTATATTTATTCTACTAAGTTACTTAGTAAGTACTTTCTTATTTATAATAAACTTCTAAGTTACTATTTATTATCTATTTATTATATTATAAAAGAAGACTTGTTATTAATTTCTTATATTACTAGCTAGCTTTAAATACTTAGACTTCTTATATATTATAGACTAATTAGAAAGCTCTATTTAGTATATTATAAAGAAATATTAGTATTCTAGGCTATTTTTAAGAGATAAAAAGAACTAGCTAATAAAGAAGATAAAATAATAATAAATAAATAAAGAAAAAGAGATTAAAATCCTTATAAAAAGTAATAACTTAATTAATAGCGAGTTTATAAACTAAGGGTAAAATAACCCTTAAAAGCTCTAGAAGACTATTAGCCGAGACGTTAAATATTAGAGTCTAAAATACTTGAATTTAAGGCTCTCTAAGTTATACTATAGTAAGGGCTATAATTTAGCGTACTTGTGACGACACGCACAGCTGATGGACCGCGCAAGAGTGCACGACTACGTCAGGTATCACGAGTGGTGAGATTGACACTGTGGAACTGTCTATACGAAGATTTTAAGCTGTGGAGAGAAGAGAAGAAAGGACAGAAGCTCAGGAGCTGGAGGCTCTTATATACAGGAGGTGTGCCAAGCGCACCTGCTTAGCCGAGTTCCTGCCAGGGACTGGTCTGGAGCATGGTTGCCGCAGGGTTCCAGCCAGGGGCTGGTCTGTAGCGTAGTGGCGGTCAGAACCGTCACAGTACTAATTTAGTAAAGGCGCCCTTATAAGGTATTAATATAGAAGTCTCTTATAAAAGCTCCTTGTTTTATATAAAAGAGAAGAGAATTTAGTATTTAAGAATTAAGGTTAAAAATTTATAAAAGTATTATAATAAGGTAAATATTACTAAAAGTTCTCTCTATTATAATATTAATACTAGAGTAAGTTATATTATTTTTATTAATAAACTTAGTAAGCTTTAGTATTTATAAGTCTAAGCTTTATTAGTTATAATAACTTTAGGTTAATTCATTTAAGCTCTAAATAAATAATTATTATACTAAGTAATATTATTACTTTAGTAAATGACTTTAAGCTAGGTAAGTAAAGAAAGAGCTATAAAGAATATAAAGTATTTAGTAATAAGCTAGACTATTATAGTAATACTCTAGTTTAAAGAAAGTTAATTCTAAGGATTTATTTAGTTATTATTATATTCTATTTCTATAAATTATATATTTAATAGTTTAAAAGCTTACTTAGAATCTAGATAAACTTATAGTTATTAAAGTCATTATTATACTAACTCTAAAGTAACTAAAATATATACTAAATATTTAAATTAACTAGAAATATAATAGAGAGACTTAATAAAATCTAGATCAATTAAAGGTAGAAGAAAACTTTATATAAAACTTATAAGTTATATGTAAGTTAAACTATTATTAACTTAGTAAATAGAATATTATTACTAATATATATAATTTCTACTTAAGTTAAATTAGAAGTTTTATACTATAAATATACTAGTATTAAAGAACTTATAGCTACTATGTATACTATTTTAGTACCATACGTTCTTTTTATTAATAATTTTAGCGTTTATTATAGTATATACTATACTTCAAAAGGATTTTATATTACTTCTAGTTTATTAAACTACTATATGTTACGGAGTTGGAGGATTTGGGGGCAGATCACGTGTAGAAGCACGGCACGTGCGTGCTGCTGGCAGCCTGTATATAAGCTTCTGTTCCTCTGGAACTCTCTTCATTCCTCACTTAGTTGTTCGCTCTATATAGCAGTTTCCGTTTGACTCCGTATTCATCACAGCAAGCAGTGGTTCACTCCACACGGTCACACTATAAACGTTATAAACCTACTTATGGTTTTATACTAACTTTAGATCTTTATAGAGCTTTATAGACTAAAGTTTTTTATAATATCTAGCCTAGTATAAATACTCTTTTATATAAATTATGAATAAATATTAATAAATAATAGACTTTAATTAAGATATTTATAATAATACTTACTAGTAATAACTTATACTTATTATTATAAATCTAACCTCTTTTCTTTAGTTTAATACTATTGTAGGTTATGGAGTTTACTATATTAATTCTAATAAGTAATCTAACTTTATTTTATTTTATTTTAGATTATAAATAATTTTACTTTAGTATTTATTGGGTTGAAAGGGTATTGGGTACTGAAGGTCATGGAGAATTGATTGCATTGTAAAAGTTAGCTATCTAAGGTGTTTATATAAAGAGTGTAAGGTTTAGGCAGACATGAAGCATTTAGGCAGCAGAACTATAAGTGGATCAAATAAGGAAGTGGAGCAAAAGAGAAAGTAGACCCAGCACAACAATATTTTATTCTTATAAGAGTTTAATAGAGGTCTTTAGTCTAGAAAAGCTTTATTCTTTAGTAAAATAAGTATAAAAGAAAACCCTTCTCTAACTAATATTATTATATTATATCTAAATCTTATTCTTAGCTAGAGCTAAAATATACTATATTAAATTAGTATAGTTTTAGTAAGGTTCTCTTATAATTATTTTTTAGGAATATTATTACTAAATATATAGTTAACTATAAGTTAATACTTTTATCTTTAATAAAGTATAATTATTTATCGGATTTAAATTCTCCGGCGTTATTCGAGTATATTCTTTTAATAAACTTATTAAATTAGTTATTTAATAAGTTATTTAATTTAATAAGTTTATTAAAAGCTTTAGATTTATATTTAAATTATAAATATATAAATAGTACGTATTTTTTAATATGTAAATATAATAATAAAGAATTCTTTATTTAAATCTCTTATATAAAGTAGTCTAAGTATATTAAAGTTATAATTATTAAGTAGTTTATAACTTATAATCTTAGTTATCTTTCTTTTAAAGTAAAAGTTATAATTATCTAAGTGCTTTTTTAGATTTTAAAAAGGTTATAATTATATTTACGATTATTTTTATAATTACTTTATATAATCGCTAGAAAAAGTTACTAGCTTATTTAAGATTTTTAGGTATTAGATTTACTATTTAAGTATTAACTATAACGTAGTCCACAAGCGAGTTGGATTCCCAAGCGAAATGGATTCCCAAGCGAAATGGATTTTTTTCTTGGCACTCCACAAACTTATTCAGAGCGCGTTTTTTCTTAACAAACAAAATGGTTAAGCATTGGACAGAGTCTGATATGATTCTGGCGCTAAATACGCTTCGTACGAACCCACATTTAAAAGTTAAGAAGGTTGCGCGGATCTATAAAGTACCTTATACGACATTGCTTAATCGAACT